>RJWJ010027019.1:0-22608 GCA_004363605.1 Indri indri
GCTTTCTTATGTTTGTTATTAACGCCAACCTTAAAGTGTTTTTAATACCAATCTTGCAGTGATTTCTAAAAATCTGTTTTGTATGTTATGAATTTGTTATTTCTTAAATTTCCTGTTAGGCTATTTTCTTTTTTCTTCACAAATAAATGCCTCTGTTCTCCACTTTGAGTGGCTGACATCCTCAAACTGAGGGGGTCCTTAAGCAAAGCAGTGTATTTTCAAAGAAGGGGAAAGTCTCCCTTGCCTGTTGTTTGACATACTTTCTCCTCTTACACAACTGTAGAAATAATTTTGGTGGATGAGTAGCTAAAATTTTTCTTTATTTACTTAAGCTGACTCAACAAGGTAAATGTTAAATGACAGTAATTATGATCAAATATCTTTGTTTCCAGTTATTTTGACACAACTTTAGTATTAATATATTTGAGTGCTGAGTCCTCCCCAAAATGTAATATATTTTCATTATAAATAGTCTTCTCTTTTGTGTTTATAACCTTTTCCATTCCAGCCAGTCTCCTTATTTGCAGTCTCACTGACTTTATCAAGTATAAGTAATTTTATATTTTGTCCTTTAAGATAATAACATGGACATAAAATTGAAATGTCTGATGCCAACTGCAACACAGTTTTCTAGACAATGTTCTTAGTACAGTGGCATCTTTAATTAGTTGGAATAAAAACAGCCCAGCTGAAAATCTTTTTTGCAAATAAAACTCTTTGGTGTAGAAATCTAAAAGGTATGATTTCTTTACCCCTTATTTAATAATAATAATAACAACAATAACAGTGAGTTATATTAGTGTAGCAGAATATAAACATTTTCTTATTTCTTTATTTTATCTTATTTTTTTTTTGTGGAGACAGGGTTTTGCTATGTTGCCCAGGCTGGTCTCATACTTCTGGGCTCAAGTGATCCCTCCACCTTAGACTCCCCAAGTTCTGGGATTATAGGTGTGAGCCACCATGCCTGGCACGTTTTCTTATTGCTTATCGTTCTCTGTAAAGTGCTATAATGAGTACAGATTATCATTTATTCATTCCCTAATTCCTGAGTGTAGCCTTGCTAGGATAAATATTTTTAGATTTTTTTTATGTATTGTGATAAAAACTATCTCTTACTTTTTTTTGAGCATTTTCTATTTCTCCATGAGCTCTTCAATTCCTCACTTAAGTAAATGACTAGGCATACATAAGCTTGGGACTATGGTTCCTTAAATATCATTTTAACTTTCGGGAGTCTTGACAGCAATTATTTGAATAAAATTTTTCTTTAGTTACTTAAGCTGACTCAACAAGGTAAACGTTAAATATTTCTGCTGTGCCTTAAGCTCCCATAAAGCCTCTTGGTAAGTGACAGCCTTGACTTGAACAGCTAATCCCTCCTCTGAGTGGTTAGCGGAGTCTGGCTCACCACCGCCATCTCACAAGGGCTTCAGCACTGGTGTGCTCGTATTAATGGTGACGGTTTATGGGTTCAGGTCACTTCACTAATCCCCAGCTTCCTTCACAGGATGTAAGATAGACACCACCCAGCTTGTACAGCCTTCTGCATTCTTCATTGCATAAGCTGATCATGACACGATTATCTTTAGACACAAATATAGCAACAATAATCATATTTGATCTCTACTCTGGCTGGTTTTAGCCAATTTCCTAGCTATGTCTATCACTTACTGCTAGCAAATATTCTTAGGCTTACACAGTATCATAAATTTCTCATTAGCTCTAGTTTTAGTTATTCCTCTGAAACCTCCTCCTCTCGTCCTTTTCTCTGCAGCTGGGTAATCACGTTTTGGTTTTTTTTCTTTTTTGGAGCTGCAGCGCTACAGTTCTATGACTGTCCCCCTGTTCCCTTTTCCCATAGGGTCGTCTCTGTCTGTGAGCTCTGGGTCTTAGGGGGTCTGGTATGAATTCTCTTTCTCCTTCTTTCCCATATAAACTCCTCAGCTTAGCTTCCTGCTCAATTCTACTCCTTGTCCCTCGAACTTTGAGCCCCCTTTTCCCTGTCATTAGCAGCAGCATCACTGGGCTGCTCCCTTTTACTCCATGTAGCCAGCTTTTAGGCCAGATTTCTGGCGCCTCCCATCAAATATCCTTTAAAATTAAATTGCTAAGCACATATGACCAAAATACTTGTGAATTTTGGCGGTGATTTAATTGTTTAATACAATAAATTGTATATTCTCTAGTGTTCGATCTCAGGCTTGAATCTGTGGTGCTGGCAGAGACCCTCTTCTGCAGGAGCCTTGGGTTTCCAACTAGACCTTTCTGAGTCAGAGCAAGTGAG
Source organism: Indri indri (assembly GCA_004363605.1). Lineage (NCBI taxonomy): Eukaryota > Metazoa > Chordata > Mammalia > Primates > Indriidae > Indri > Indri indri. The sequence goes on from RJWJ010027019.1 coordinate 2,288, forward strand.
CACGCTGCAAGTCCAGAATATTTTACAAATTCTAAAATACATTTTTGCATCTAAAATGAGGATGTATATTATAATCAATAGTCTGTCATAATTGGTAGCATTTTTTTCTTTCTTAGAAGTGTATAAAATAATGATGTGTCTGAAAATGGATAGTGTCTTAGATTTGATGGAATACAGTAATGGTAATAGCACTAGCTAACATCTGTTGAGTATCTACCACATGCAAGGATTTTTCTAGGTGCTTTATGTGTATTATCTCATTTTATCCTCATACCATCCCTAGGAAGTAGAGATGCCCAGATTAAAAAAACTGAGGCATGGAAAAGTTCAGCTAGTAAGTTGAGTTGAGGTTTGAACCCAAACAACAAAATAGCTCCAGAGCTGCCCTCCTAACCCCCCTTCCACTAGGTCGTGCTGCCTCTTCATAACTGTTTGGTTTTTCTTTCCCCCCTCTCTAAGGCATCGTTGGCTTCACTCTATGACTGATGATCCTCCAACAACAAAACCACTTATTGCTCGCAAATTCATTTGGACAACCCATAAATTCAACGTGAGTGGCACCCCAGAACAGTATGTACCTTATTCCACCACTAGGAAGAAGATTCAGGAGTGGGTCCCACCTTCAACACCTTACAAGTAAAGACAGTGAAAAACAGTTTAAATGTGCAAAATATGGGGCTTTTCATGTAATTGCACCTTTTCTGCTGACCGTTAACTTAAATTAAAATTGTTTGACTAAGCAATGTCTTTTGTGCCTTTTTGCCCTTTGTCATTCACCGACTGCAAAATAGACGTTTGGGAACATGGTAATTGAAGTAGACTTCGACTGGGTTGGCCGCCTGGTTTACAGTTCCCTTTTCTGGAAACAGCTCCAGTGGTCATGTTTGTGCTTTGGGACCTTGCGTCAGTATCATCGCCGATTGATAGGGGAAAACCTAAACCCAGGCTGAGCCAAACAGATTTTCTCATGGGAATTTGAAACTCGAATGGAGAGATACAATGGCTGCATCAGGACTGGATGGCTTTTACTGTAGCTCTCTAAGGAGGTTATCAGAGATTTTCTGTTTCTTGAGTTTTGGTTCTTTATTAGTTTGTTTTATTCTGTGAACTATCCCAGACTCCATTCCAATGGAGTCCATTCCCATCTTTTTTTTTTTTAATTTCCAAGCTCTAACAGACCAATCAATGTATTCTTAGTTCTTTTTATTTTTGGAGATAAGGTTTACTCTGTCACCCAGGCTAGAGTGCAGTGGCATCATCATATCTCACTTCAGCCTTGAACTCCTGGGCTCAAGGGATCCCCCTCCCTCAGCCTCTCAAGTAGCTGGGACTACAAGTGCGTGTCACCATGCCCAACTACTTTTCTCTTATTTATTGTAGAGATGGGGTCTTGCTATGTTATCCAGACTGGTCTTGAACTCCTGGCCTCAAGCAGTCCTCCCACCTTGGCCTACCAGAGTGCTGGGATTACAGGCGTGAGCCACTGTGGCTGGCCATCTTCATAGTTCTTTAAACTAACTGGGGTCACTGATTTTTTTTGTTGCTTGCAAACAAAAAATACCTTTAACTAATATCCAGATTGGTACCAGACAATGGGTTGTAGGCAAAAGACCCTCAAGGAAATGTGGGATCTTTGGAATTGGTGGTTGTGTTGGGTAGAGTGAAAGGCAGTGCCACATCTCTCATAATCTGGGTGGCGAGCCAGCAGCTTCAGTGACCGAGCAGCTTATCAAGCTGTTGCCTTTAGTCTCCAGAGTCCTTGAGCTCCCTGAGGATAAGGCTCTTGGAGACTGATTAGCAGCCACCATAGAATAATTTAACAGTGATGGAAAAAAAATGCTAGGATTATGGAATCAGGTGGTTGCTTCCAAGGGTATTGAATAATTTAAGAGAGAGATGAACCTTGATTCTCAAATCTCAAGGCATTAAGTGAAACTCAGGGCAATTATATGACTTAGCTTATCTGCTTGGTTTCTATTTTTTTTTTTTTTTTTTTTTGAGACAGAGTCTCGCTCTGTTGCCCTGGCTAGAGTGCCATGGCGTCAGCCTAGCTCACAGCAACCTCAAACTCCTGGGCTTAAGCAATCCTCCTGCCTCAGCCTCCCAAGTAGCTGGGACTGCAGGCATGCACCACCATGCCCGGCTAATTTTTTCTATATATATTTTTAGTTGTCCAGCTAATTTCTTTCTATTTTTAGTAGAGACAGGGTCTCCCTCTTGTTCAGGCTGGTCTCAAACTCCTGACCTCGAGGGATCCTCCGGCCTCGGCCTCCCAGAGTGCTAAGATTACAGGCGTGAGCCACGGCACCCGGCCTGCTTGGTTTCTTATATGAAAAATAAGGGATATAGTCGGATCCTGCCTGTTGATATAGGGACATCTGAAAGGAACTAGAACAATGGTCCTTACCCTTGGCTGCATATTGGGTTTTTTAAAATCTGGAAGCCCAGGCAATTATTATAATACAGCATCTCTGAGGGTGGTATCCAGGCATTAATAATTTTTAAAAGCTCCCTCTTTATCCCCTACCTGGTGGTTCCCTTTGTAGCATACTACAAACATTGTGAGTACTGAACTAGAGAAATCAACACACCAAAACCAGTTCTTTTGAAACTCTTCCTCAGTCATAAGAAACCACAGTTTGCTCACAGCCTCATTCCTTAGTTGCATCAGGTTGAATTCCATGCCTTTGGGAAATGCTATAGTCAATGTGCTGTTTTGGACAGCTGTCTGCAGTTTGCTGATTGACTAATGTAGCACAGACCCAAACGAAGAGCTGGCCTGCGCTGGCTTCAGATTTCATATGCTCCGTCCATCTACCACTTCACTAATTCCTCTGTCGGCCAAAAGCATTGCTTTTTCATGCTATTAGGAATAGATTGGCAAGGGAAACTTGTAAGTAGAAGTTTTGTCCTGGCCGCTGTTTTTTCTGGAATGCTGGAGGTTCACCTGTTAGAAGCAAAATTTCTGTGGTCCTTACGGGGAGGGAGAAGGTAGAAAGAGGTGGTAATTAGGAAATGGTCTGACCTGCAGCAATCTCGGAGTGTGCTTGAGTAATCTTAGGGCCTCCAGGAATGAAAGCAACAGGCAACTACCTTAGGTCTTAATCTGATTTTTCTTTTTAAAAAAACCAACTTTACAGGTCTAGGTAGAGACTTGAATCAAACTAGATCACAGCCTCTCTTAATTCCTAGACCTGAGTTAATTCTCAGAACCAGAACCCTTGACTAAAGAATTGTGCTATGATAATAGATTTATGTAGTATACTATGACCCTTCCACCCAGCCATTTTCTCAGGTGATGTGTACTTGATAAAGAAATGTCCGAAGTTTTCAGGGATCGGTGTCTACTTGCTCCAAGTTAGCACTAACTTTGGGGGAACTGAAAATACTGTGGCCCACTGGTCAGAATAGAGCCTTATGGGAGACAGTTGATAAATGGAGTTTGGACCTCATTTTCCTATAAGCCCCTGGGATACTGAACTTCTCTCTTCTCCCTTTGTCCCGTGGTTTATTCCTTAGTTTCTAAGTGTAGATGGGATAGACTTCTTTACAGAATCTGAACATTGGCTCCCTGCCCCGAGGAGTAAGTGGTAGAAGGGCCACTGGAAGTCATGGGAGCATTTCCTCCCTACCAAAATAATGCATAAAAAAGCAATATATCTTTGGGATAATTACAGAGATCAGTGCAACCATCAAAGGGTAAAATGATACAAATGTGGCCATTCCTATCCTATCCCCAAACGTACAGTGCACTTCCCGTTGACCAGTGGGAGAGATTGATGGGTCTTAGAGAATGATGGTGGGCTCCACAATAAAACTTAATCCTGAGGTTAAGTTCCAAATTATAGCCTCTGTTCCTGAAATGGTCTCTTTATTGGAACAAATTAATCCAGCCTCTAGCATTTGGTATGTAACCATTGGTCTAACCACTTCATTTTTATCCATTTTGGTTTGTAGAGTCCACCAGCAGTTGTTTTTTTTACCTAGCAAGGACAGAAATAGCTTTACAAATCCATCCCAAGGATGTCAACTTGTCATTTGGTACATGAAGACATTTAATGCCTCACCAAACCATAGGATGTCACATTAATCCACTTTGTTGATGCAGAGCAGGAAATAGCAGATATCCTAGACACCTTGGTAAGATACACATATGCCAAAGGATGGAATCTGAATCTCATAGAAATCCAGGGACTTGAGTCCTTAGTAAAATTGCCGAGGATTCGAGATAACCCCTCCTGTGTTAAGGACAAATTACTACACCTTGTCTCTTCTACAGCTAAGAAATGCACAACACCTTGTGGTGCCCTGGATTTTCAAGACAGCATATACCATACAGGTGTTTTGCACTTATTTTCCAGGTGACCTGAAAAGCTGACAGAGCAAAATCAGTCCCTCTAGGTGACCCAGGCCACAGTCCAAGCTGCTCTGCTGCTCAGCCCTCTCCAAGTGTCTGGCAGACGGGGAGACTTACCGAAGTCAGAGACAAGTCTCTCCAGGAGAATCACAATGGAAGCCCACAGATTTTGGAGCAAGGTCAGACTCCCTGCAGCGAAATTACTTTTCTCTTTTTGAGAAACAGCTTCAATTTGCTACTGGGAATGTTGGGGACTGTGGGATACCAAGTGCTGTCTAATCCACCTACTCATGAAGTTGACCATTTCCAGGGACACTTCATCACCTGGCGCGTGGGACCAGAGCAGGCCGCGAAGGCACGTTTAGTTTGTAAGAGCAGACTTCTCCCCACTCAGTGCCTTTCACTACCTTATTCCCACACCTTGCCCCTACCAACCTGTCCCTCTGTCCCTGTGGAGAGTTATTGTCCAATTAGCTGAGAATGAAGAAAAGCAAGCCTGGCTTTTGATGCTGTGAACAGTCTGCACTATCAGCTGGAAATGTGCTGTTATATATCACAGCCCCTATTGGGGTTGTCTTGAAGGACAGTGGAGGACAAATCTCAATTCGTAGGCAAGATTTCAAGCAATGCCTTTCATCATGTACTTTGACTTGAGGGAAACATGACCTGAGGTCAGGATCTGTAACCAATCACTGGCTAGAAAGTCAGAGACTTGGAGCAAGCGATGTTGCAGATTGGCGTAAAGGTTTTGGGGAAGGGCTTTGCACATGAACCTTGAGGATTGGACCTATAATCCAAAAAGGTTTAGAACAAAGCAGCCAGGTGCTTATTGAGATCACCTCCTGAGAACAGATCCTCATCTCAGTGTCGGCTTCTGGGGGCGTTACCCTGCAGTGGGCTCGCTGGCTGATGCACGCAGAAGCCAGTATGGTGGCACTGGCATTTGAGAAAAGAGCTTTATTGGGAGTCGACTGGCAAGGAGACAGAAGGCAACGCTCAAATCTGTCTCCCTGAGTTGGGGTCTGGGGGCAGGTTTTATAGTCAGAGAAGTAACTGTGAGAGAGATAGGAAAGTGCAGCAAGGTATAATCTGAATGGGTCACGCAAAGAAGTGGTGATAGGTCTTTGGCTCTTAAGTCTGTACTGCAACAAAACAGGGCACCCCTCCATCTTAATGTGGTCTCAGTTCCTTGGTCCAAGCACTTAGGTTCTGCCTGTGGTTGACTTTCATTCTGGCCAGCTCTGGGGTCCCAAATTGGATACGCTTGGTTCATCTGGGCGTGCTCAGGTTACATGACCTGCAACCTGGGGATCCATCACAACCCAACATTTTGTTCAATGCGGTTACTGACAGACTTGAACCAGACTGGACTAGTTCTGAGGTTACAGAGGAGCCCAACAGAAAACACACATCAAAACCCAGTAGTGTCCTGGCGGAAGGTTCATTTCATTGGACGTCTTCCATTACGGAGGGAGTGGTGATTTGTGGGAACAGGCACTTATTCTGAATTTGGATAGGCTGTCCTGCCCAGGCCTTGGCCAATGCCAACGTTCACGGGCTTAGAGCGCCTCCTGCATTGTCATATGCAGGACAGCGCTCTTGGCTGAGAAACTCACTTCACAGAAAAGAAGAGAGGTGATGGCCGTGTCTGTGGGAGTCCCCGCTTGTGTCCATGGTGGGCCCTGTCGACCTCTCGGATGTCACCTTTCACACCAGCTTCCTTCTACTCTTCAAAGAGCCAGTGTCATTCCTGTCTTGGGTCTTTGCACTTGCTGTTCCATTGCCTGGGATAGTAACATCTTTGCGTTACTATTTGGTGTCATCGAAGTCTCACTTTACAAATATGATTTCCTCGGCAGATGTTCTAATCTAAAGTAGCTTCCTCAGGAACTTCCTATTATTTTTTATTTACATAAACCTCCTTGTTTTATTTTCTTCATAGTACTTATTGTTCCTTTTTGGGGAAAGACATGAACAAAATTATTACAATAAATTATCTGTGTATTCAGCATTTACTGAACACCCACTGTCCACCCACAAAGGCACTATACATGTAGATGTAATGGAGTAAACACCAGTATTGATCAGATTTAATAATTCTGCTGGTGATGGTGATGAGATAACTGAAATTAAACAACAGCAGCCCTGTGCAGCAAGTAAGGTCCTTGTGGGCAGTGATGTTAAAGCATGCAAACATTTATATGTATGAAATTTTAAAAGTTTCATTGAGCAATTTTTATAGGAAAAAAGTATACTAATTACCATGATGCCATGCTATGCTTCCAAAAAATTGGTGATCATTTCAAGGGTTTGCAATCACTTGAGTGATCATCTTGCAAAGACCTCTAGGACTGCATCCCTTGTTTAAGTCGGGCTCCTGTGTGTGGAGAAATCCCTGTAATGCTCACAGAAAAGGAAAGAGAGAAAGAGCGAAAAAAAGAAAGAGCGTCAGTCCCTGGTTTCTAGTTCCGGAGTTCCTCAGAGCTGCCCTGATTCCTGGACATATTTCTTTGATTCTGTGACTTCCTCCTTCCCCCATCCTCTTTTTGGCTCCATTCAAGCTGGATTTCTTTCACTGGCAGTAAAAATAACCCTGACTAATGCAACAGGACATTAGTATTCTTCAGTTGGCACTTGGCTAAAAATCAGTGCTTTCTAAATTTATGAGGATGGTAATGGAAGGGAGTCATTTTCATCCCTGTGAGATGTGATTATTAGCGTCTTATTGAATACTCCGTGGCTTTATAGAGATAAATGTCATTTGTAATTAGATTAAAGGGTTTTATTTGACAGCCTTCTATGACCCTCCGTTATCTACACATTATGTGGTTTTCTCTGGCTAAGGCTATAGCTCCGAACCCAGACTTGGATTGAGTATTGTGATTTGGGGTCATTTTTATGAGGCCTCCTTCAGCCTGACGCACCCTCTTGCTCTTGCACCATCTTTACGGCCTCCTAACAGCAAGGCCAGCTCACCGTTGCCAGTGAGGGCCTGACAGTCGGTACCTAGGTCGAGTTACTCCTCACCGTGTTTCATGGGTGTTTTGCTTCTCTACTCACGGAGCTGGTATCACTTGACGTTGATTTCTTTTCAGCTGTTGCTAGGATACGCCATCAGCATCCATTCACCCTTTAGAATTACAGCCAACTCAAGCTCTTCCTGATTTCTCAGTGTTGCAAAAGCAGAGGCGATGTCAGAAGATTCCCGTTCAATTTTGCAAAGGGTCACTAGGAGCATGGTTGGGGCCTGGGAGAGGGAAGAGGGTAGCACTGGCTATGCGACTCAGTGTCAGTTGGGGTCTCCCTGCTCCTTTAGATCAAGATAAAACGGATTCAAACTACCCCTGTCCTCTTCTAGCCAAGCTTCAGGGAGGGGTAGAGCTTATGTTCTTACAGATACACCTTTGGCTCGAGATCTCCATTTCTGCTCAGTTATCCATTCAGCAGACCGTCTAGTCCTATATGTCTGCATCTCTCCTGTCCATCAGTCAGGTGATTCAAACATGACGACTTCATGGAGCTACATGGCCCTGGGCTGCCCACCTCTGGACTTCTTTCAGGTGGGAGAGAAATGAGTCTCTCTTAAGCCATATTATTCTCATCTGTGTTACTCACAGCTGAATAGAATTCCCAAATGGTATAGATTTATAGTAAAGTTAAAAATATTGAATTAGTTGCCAATGTTTAAAAATTGGAAGATTGTACCCAATAATCTAGAATACTGCTTTCTCTTGAACAATAATAATAATTTTTAAAAACCTATCAACATTGGGCCCTCGGCAGCAATCCACTATGGCTCAGCAACTAGTGGATAACTCATTCACGTTACTTGCAGGCTTTTGAGTTTGTTTCACCTCCTTTTTTGTCACTTTGTGTCCCCCAAGCTAGCAGGCTGGCGAGCAGAAATGGGGAGGGGTCCTGTGGGACTTTGCTGCTGAGAGGGAAGGTTGACGTGTCCACCTTCCTCCCTGCCTGGGAAAAGCCCTGCGATGGGACCTTTGCATTTCTAGACTCCAGAGGCTGTTGAGGGGGAGCTTCTTTGTCTCTTTGCTCAGGACCGAAGCGGAGGGAAGTGGTCTCCAACATATCTGCGGCACTGTGGCCGCAGTGCTGGTGGCCCCTCTGAGGGCCATGTGGGCGTGGCAGGCTGAGGGTCTAGGAACCCTGCAGTTCAGCAGTGCTGGCAGGCCCTCCTAGACAAACTGTGCCCCACCTGGGGAGGCTGGATGGATCCGGGGATCAATGAGCAGAAAAGTTCCACATGTGGCCAAGGGGAGAGGTGACTAACCCCTTACTAGGGTCTGAGAATCTGGACTCTTGAGACGCCCCTCCTGAGAGCAAGAAAACTCCATCTCCAGATCTAGAGAAGCACTAAAACGCCTCATGTGGATGGAACTGACCCTTTTAGCGACTGGGAAGAGGCTATCCTGGAACCGGCTCCAATTTAGATGTTAACCAGATGGAAGGAAAGGAACAGAGGGTGGGCCTCTGCATTCCCCAGAGTTTCCTTCCCTGCTGTAATGGGTGCAGTGTTAATTCGTTTACTCCTTTATCCGTACACGTGTGCATTTATTCCCCTACCTCAATCCACAAACCCCTCGTGGCTGCTTACAGGAAGCATACCATTTTTTTTTCTTTTTTTTTTAAGACAGGGTCTTGTTGCGTTGCCCGGGCTAGAGTGCAGTGGCATCATCACAGCTCACAGCAACCTCAAACTCCTGGCTCAGTGGATCCTCCTGCTTCAGCCTCCCAAGTAGCTGGGGCTACAGGTGTGCACCACTGTGCCCAGCTACTTTTTCTATTTTTGGTAGAGACGGGGTCTCACTCTTGCTCAAGCTGGTCTCGAACTCCTGAGCTCAAGCAATCCTCCTGCCTCGGCCTCCCAGGGTGTTGGGATTACAGGCATGAGCCACTGAGCCTGGCCGAGAATACCAAAATTTTTAAAGAGTAAAGTGTAAGTACAATTAAAGACTTACAGATGCAGCAGGTATAATTTTTAAATACAGTATCTCGGCTGTAGTTATCTTATTACCAAAACAATAAAGGAATATAATAAATGTAGCAATAAATGTAGAAAATTTTAAAAATATAAACAAGAAAAAAAAGGATTCAAAAAGAATATTCATGATTCCACCATCCAACCACTGTTAACACCTTAAAGTATACTTTTTCATTTTTTCCTGTGCAAAATGTAAATAGTTTATTATTTTAGTAAAATGTGATTATAACCTCCATATTGTTTTCTACTCTTTCTTTACTCAATAATAAACATTATGAACATCATGCAAAGTTAGCACATTTTCATCTATAGCATTGTTTTATTTTATTTCCTTTTTTTTTTTTAGAGATGGGGTCTTGCTATGTTGCCCAGGCTGGTCTAGAACTCCCTCCATCTCAGTCTCCTGAGTAGCTGGGATTACAAGGCCATGCCACCACACCTACAGCATCATTTTAAATGAATAAATAGGCCAGTCAGTGGTTCATGCCTGTAATCCTAGCATTTTGGGAGGCCGATGTGGGAGGATTGTTTGAGGCCAGAAGTTCAAGACCAGCCTGGGCAACATAGCAAGATTCTGTCTCTACAAAAAAAATTTTTAAAAATTAGCCAGGCATAGTGGTGCACACCTGTAGTCCCAGCTACTTGGGAGGCTGAGGTGGGAGGATCACTTGAGCTCAGGAGTTCAAGGTTACAGTGAACTATGGTCAGGCCACTGTACTCCAGCCTGGGCAACAGAGAGAGACCCTATCTCTTAAAAAAAATAAATAAATAAAATTCCATTGTAGGGATATATCAGGATATATCATAATTTATTTAAACAATCACCTCATTACCAGGCAAGACTTGGAAATCTGCTGTTATATTCTAACATACTGGTTGGAGAATTCTATTTCAGATTTGTTGGCTCTCTCAGCCTCATAGACCCTTGGCATGAATCAATGCCCCTTAGGATAGGAGGGGGAAAAAGTACTGAAAATTTTTCATGCTACTGAATCTATTTTACTATTCTCTTCTAAGTACAAAAGAATGACTGTCCTCATTATTCTCTGTCTTCTATGTTATATAACTTGTTAGAGTTTCTAGCTGGGCTACTCTAACACTATTAATTATATCTCTTCTTTAACTTGGAAAATTCTTTAATGAATAAGTTGTGATCCATCTTCCTGTGGCTTACGTGAACCAAAGTGACATGTAGAATGTTAATATAGTGCTGGGTTTCAGGAGGAAATCATCCTTGTGAATAAATGAAGCAAGAACTTAACAGAACATTAACTCACTCTTTGGGGTGTATCCTGTGAGTCCTCCCAAGAACATTAGGTAAAATGTATGTATCAAGATTCATCTTCAGAGATTACTCATGTGACTGGGTTATCTCTGTGTCTCATTTTCTGGCGGAGCAACTGCTAGCCAGCTGATCATGGCCACAGTCATACCAAAGGAGTCTTCTCTTTCTGTCATTTTTCTTTTTTTTTTTTTTTTTTTTAGCAAAAGTCACTTTCGGAATTAATATTTATCTTTACCTTTGATTCAGAATGCGTATTACACACATCCCACCTTTCCCGGTACATCTGAGGCTAGGAGACCTGTGGTTGGCTGTCCGGGCTCTATTTCCCTTCCTTCATCATAACAAGATCCTATCTCCTTTGGGAAACCAGTGCTCCCACCATCCTCAGCCATGCAGATTTTATGTGATGGACTCCACGGCCATCTCCTCGTTGGAACCTGACTTCTCTCTCCCTAGACACAATGATTGATTCAAAGGTAGGCACAAGATTAAACCAGTCCAATCAGAGGTCCTTTGATATTAGTAGAAATTCTAGGACACAGATTACTTTCTCTTCTATTTGATATCAATGAGGAAGCCTTCCCCCAAACCCCGACCCCACCCCCAGGAGTTGTTGGTAGGCATCTTGCAACAGTGAGGAAGAGCCAACCTTAGGATGAAGACAGTAGAGATGGGAAGATAAGGAATTATTTGAGTTGCTGGATCAAACCCTGCCTAAAGTCCATTCTCCATTTGTCCCTCTGAAATATGTAAGCCAATAAATTCTTTCTTCTGTCTAAGCTAGTTTGGGGAGCTTTTCTCATGCTTACAGCTAAAAGATACCTAACCTAACTGACACTGCCTGTGAAGAAACTATAGCAGACTTCCAGCTTTCTTTCCTTTGATGGAGACCTTGTTTACAAATTCTTCTTCCTCTGTAATGCATGGGTTTTCAGCCTATTAAGCTCACACAGCTGCTTCTCATCACTCCTTTAGGCACCTTCCTTCTTTTCCATAGGTCCTGAGCATCCTGCCTCCCTTTCTTTCCAAAATCGCTGTCCCCCTCCCAACCCTGGGAGGTTTTCTATTTCTAGGAATGACAAAGAAATGGGACATGACTCCCCAGCTTCCTTCCTTCCTTTCCTAGAAGGCAAGGGAACATTCAGGGAAACAAGAATTACAAACGGAGTGTTTGCATGGGTGCAGAAATCATTTGCTATTGTTGTCTTTGGGCTGTGGGACCTAGGTCCTGGCTGGTTCCAAGGTGTCTCCCTCACAGGATGTTGGAATGTTGGCCTGAACTTCTTAGCCCAGGAAAATTCAAGCTGGCACCTTTGCTAGGTCTGGGAGCATTCTGAGTTACAACCGAAACTTGCTTCCTCGTTTTTGTGGCAGGTTTGGATCCCTAGGTCTCCTGAGAAGAAGAAAGTACTTTTTACCTGGTCTCCAGAAATTACTTCCTGGGCTTCAGGCCACTCTGCACCTATTTTATAGATACCTCATCTGACTTTCCAGGAGAGCTTTCTGACTCCAGTCCTTGGAAATCCTACCCTATTGTAAATAACACCCATTAGTATATCTATTCCTAAGCGTTAAAGTTTCTTCTCTTCCTAAGAGTACCCCAGTTTCATTTGGGGAGCCACTTCATCCCTGCTCTTAGCCATGTGCCTTAGGTAGGAATGGCCTTAAGTTCCACCAGTGGGCTCCAACTAACTCAAGCCAACCAGCAAAGCCCGCACATCCGGCTGCAGTGATTGCTTCACTGGATGGACACATGATCCCATTAAGGCCAAAGAGACATGAGGAAATATTTGTCTAGATTTCGTCCTGGCTAGTGTTACCTGCTACAATTTCCTGGATGTCTCCTTGGCCTCAGCCCCTGGAAATCCTCCCTTCTTTTCTTGTCCCGATCTCTGTTCTACGCAATGTGCACCCAGTGCTTTCTCAAGATAGGCGTCAATGCAGATTTTATTCTCACTAAAGCTTGGCTCCTTTACCTCTTGTTCTAAACCGGGGATAGCAAATAAGTTTTATCTTGTGGGTCAACTCTAATCAATAGGTAGTAGGTCTCTGGGGCTCTGTGCTAAGAGAGATTCTGAGGCTGCCTCTGGTCTCAGGGAGAAAGTGTGTAGTGATCCCTTAGTAACTACCGTCTGTCACAGGCATGGGGTGGAGAGTGACTATATGCTTCATGTTTTTGATATCCTGTTCTAAGTCAAGGTCTGAGCTAGTTCCTCTGACAGTCACACAGCCTTCTGGGTGTCTGCTTGCAGCTCCTGGCTGAATGTGTCTTCCTGGTTCCTGACTCACATGGGTGCCCCCAATATGCTTCTGCTCTTTGTCTAAAGAACACGCAGTCCTTTCGCAGACCTGAAATGATTGACATACCCTAAGACAAATGACGATTGCGGTGCCCTTTCTGGCTTGAACAAACAGATGGGCTGTTGATCACTCACCAACTCTCATCTATGACTAATCAAGTATCATCCTTTTTATAGACATAGCTGAGCCAGGCTTTATTCACAATTCTTTCCTCGAAACCACAGCAAAGTCTTTAACACTCTAGACATTCTGATTCCTGAATGAAGTCAATTTGGATCAGCGTTCGTACTCCCCAAATGTCTTAGTGTGTTTACCCTGAATTTAATGGTAACATTTTCTGTTATATGATGAGAAACCACTTGTTATATGGGTATCCGACGTCATGTGTAATTACTGCCAACTTTCAGTTATATCCCAGCTTGGAGAGAGATCTGTCTGGGATCCCACTGGACTTTGTCCCCAGGTTCTCACCAGTGACTGGAATAGTGAGTGGGCTCAGAGTGGCATTCGCAGAGGGGTTTCTAGTCTGTGAACCCCTCCTTTCATGGTCTGCAAGTAGAAAGGGGCCTGGAGTCCCTCGTGCGGATTGGAGAGCCCACCCAGGATAAGCCCCCCATCACGGGGTCCTTACTTTAATCACATCTGCAGAGGCCCTTTGACCACGCAAGGGAACAGGCTCCAGGGGTTGAGACATGGACACCTTTCAGAGGCCATTATCCAGACGACCACAGACCTCTATCTATAGGGGGACCTGCTGCCGCAGAAAAGGATCTGCTCAAAAGGAACGAGCTTAACGTTATGGCCTGTCCTTGTCCCACATTGTCATGGCGGGAAACCTGAAAAAACTGTGTACAGTCCACACGATTAACTATGAAAGCTTTGAAATGTAAGTCATGGTTCTCCCTGTGGTAGACCTCTTGTGTTTTTGTCACCCAGGAACCATGTCCCCCTCTCCATAGAGCCAAACTGTCTGGGTTCATCTCCCAGCTCTGCTACTTCCTAGCTGTGTGACCTTGGGGAATTTACTTAAACTCTCCGTGTCTTGGTCTCCTGAAATATAAAATTAAGTGATAATTACACCACCAGCCTACGGTGGTTGTGAGAATTATTTGAGTTAATGTATGTAAAGGGTTTTGAACACTGCTTGGTACATAGTTTATATATAAGCTGTTATTATCATTACCCCAATTTTCCTCTGGGTTAAATTCCTCTTTCCTTCCTTCAGTCTGTGTGTTTCAGACAGAGCTGAGCCCACCTTCACCTCTGGGTGCAGTATGACATCTCACCCAGGCTGTCCCGAGCCAGGGATTTGCCAACTTGGTCTCTCCAGAAAGAGAATTTCTCGGCCAGGGATGGAGGGTGAATCTGGCCTAATAATTAACTTACTCCTGATTCGTTCCCCCTATTTAGCAAATGAAAGCTCTTCATTTTAGAGCCATAAGTGATCCGTGTCTTAAAAGAAAATAATCCCATACTACATAAATTCAAAATTACTTTGCAAAAGCTGTTCTGTCCCGGCCTAAGAGTGACAGGGACAGGATGGGTGTTTCTGATCCGGCTTTCTCGGCCCTCGGGACTCCAGCATCCAGCGCGCCGGTGCACCTCTAGTCCGCTGCCGTCCTCTCGTTCTTTTCGCCCATGTGGATTTACACCCATTTTACACCTGTTTTATTCTTTTACAGTCATGTATTGAGATTTCAGAGGGGAGAAGAGATAAAAGCCTGTGTTCAACCTGCTTTATTTAACTGTAAAGTCTTTGAGAAGTCAAAGAAGCTTTGCGGAAAGTGGACAGCCAGCATCGCCCCGGGTAGCCTGTCTTTGGCAAGTCCCCGAGCTGCACCAACTTAGGTAGAAATTAAATCTGCAAATCTCCATAACTATTTTTGAGGAAATGTGAGCACTGAGAAACCTAATAAGCTTCAGGGCAGAATGTCTTTATTCTAAAAGAAATAATAGACGACATCCTAAGAATTAAGCCCTGTGCTTTGTTCCACGGGAAGAATATCCGTGGCTCAGAGCCTGTGGTCTCACAAATGGAACCGACGTGATTTGGCTTCTACCTGCCTTGTCGGCCTCCGGGATCTGTCCTTGGGGCTCCCGAAAGGATGCCAGCTCTTTGTCAGGGTTGGTGGCATGTCCGGGTGGGCCACTGAGTTTTGTTTTGCTTTGTTTTGTTCACCATTGCCTTTCTTTGCTTTCTACAGTGTGGGAGGCTGTGGAGTGACAGCTTAAGTCATCTGCCCCTGACCCAGTTATCTCTCCTATTATCAGCGGCCACCACGACTACAGAACAAAAACAAGGAGAAATGAGGACATAATTCAGTCATCTGAAAATGCAACCAAGAAGTGCCAGTTGCCGACTTGTTTACCTAGAAATAACACATCTTGACATCTCGGGGGTCAGGACAAGCTGCCCTTTCAGATAATTTTCTATAAGTTTCCCCAGACATAGCCCCCAAATACCTTTCACTTTACCGCTCCACCCACAAACAGCTCACTAATCAATGATGATGTCAGAAGAGCCAGGTTTTGTGGAAACCAAATCTTATGTCATTTATGGGGAGGTGGGCTCCTCCTGTAGGAAAAAAGAATGTGCAATTATTGATATAAAATTAAGTATGAAATTGAATATTTACTTAAAATGGGAAAAGACCTTACAGCATTTTATAAAATTTTAAAAGCTGACAAATACTACAAAAATCCGGAAAAAGAACTTCTTTGTTATTTGACTACTTGACACATCTCTTCAATACTTTTCTCTATTTTTTAACTGCATACCTCAATGTACTTCTTCATACGACAATGATTTTGTAATACTATTTTCTATAGAAAGATAATTGTCTTTCCTGTAACATAGTGAATCATTTTTTTAAAAGTATTCATGTATTAGAAAAGATTTTTCAGCCTCAGAACTGCTTATTGGTAAATCATGTAAAATTTTAAAAATATTGTCAAATTTGGGAAGCTCTACGTCAAGTTTCTTTCGTATACGAAGTGTAAGATTTCACGGGCATTTCAAGTTTTCTTACACAGGGACTAGTCTGAAATACTCTTTGAATCGATGCCCTTCATTAAGTAGTTTATCGCTTGGTAACGCCATTGAATTGGTAGATTTTCCTGTCAGTATTTCATGTTAGATCAAGAAGAAACAGATTATCAAACAATATAAAAAGCCTGTTCTTTACGTCCATTCGAAAGTCATCTCTTCCTCTTAATGACTTACTGTTTGGGGTATAATTTGAAAACATTTTTTTATTTGGCTTACAATTGGCTTCTCAATGTCAGAATGATTTCTATTGGCTTTGTTGCTTATTTATGACTTTCCCCTCTCTTTGCAGCTCCATTCCACACCGAGGGGCCTCTCGCATGGATACACAGATGCACTAGTCTACAATGTCTATGCTTTATCCACAACCTCCAGCAAAGAGCTGCGCCTTGGCCAGTTTTGGGGTGTAGGGCTGTGCACTCCTACAGCGTGGTCCACTCTTGAGAGACAGGACTCAGGGGAGAGGCCCACAGAGATCCTGGAAGCAGGCTCAGGCCATTTATGCAGAGAATTCTGGGGTCCTAGGTACTCAAAGTGTGGTCAAGAACTGGGGGTGGGGGAGTACCCTTGACCCTGCGGACTTTTCATCCTGAATGGAGGGGTACAGCCAGGGGAGAGCCAGAGCGAGGCCCTCTCAAGTGTGGGGCCCAGGGCAGGAGCCCGTTGCCCAGGTCCAAGGGCAGCGCTGATGCCCAACTCAACTTTGCTTTAACTTGATCTCCAAAATGCCCTCGCACCCTCCAGTTCCACCCAGCATGAGAGGAAGTGTGATGCAAACTTTGCTAAACGTGAGGCCACATTGAAAACATTCCGAGAGCCTCCCAGGACCCTGGAAGGGGTCTGCACAAGAGAGGGGTTTGAAGGTTAGGCATCTGGTTTCACAGTAGGTCTGCATCCATATGAAGCAGCAGTCACCTGGGGATCTGGCATATTGAATGAGCACCGGTCTCAAAGTTGGACCTGATTTAAATTTATGTCCTCATTGACAAGCAAAGTTTTAAGGGAATCCCTGTCCTGATCTTAGGCCCGTGTTATCAGAATCATTCCTGTCTTTTCCCTTGCTCTGCTCTGTATTGCAGGAAGCCTACACCCATCTGCACTATCTGGGGACAAGGGAGAAGCCAGTGGATTTGTCCCTTTCCCTCTCTGCCCGAGGCCTCTTCTCCATGGCTCTAGCTCACATGAGACAGACTCCTCTGCTTCATGGTCCCAGCCTTTCCTGCTTGTGTGACCCTGGTCTTAGATTCCGGTAACCTCCACCTCCTCCCTTTGTGCTTCTAGCTCAGTGGTTCTCAAATGGGGACATGTCTGTCTCCCCCGAAAACACACACAAACACACACACACACACACACACACACACTCAAGGGACATTTAGCAATGTCTGGAGACATTTTTGGTTGTTACAGCTGGGGGAGGAGGGTGCTACTGGCATCTAGTGGATAATGCCAGAGACGAAGGCTAAACATGCTATGATGCACTGGATAACTGCCCACAACAAAGAAGTGTCTCACCCAAAATGTCAAGAGTGCCCAGGCTGAGAAACCCTGCTCTAGCCTGAAGGCAGTACTGGCTCCTGCAGCTACTGATCTGAGGTTTTTTGTGTTTTTTGTGTTTTTTCATAGGGATTTTATTAGATGAGTGGTGCAGTGGAAAAAGCTCTGGGCTTTGGGGCTAGATACGGGTTCTAATCCTGGCTCCAACAGTCACTAGCTGTGGATCCTTGGGCAAGTTACTGCATCTCTCTGAGCCTCAGTTTCCTCACCTTTCAAAATGGGGAGTCAGAAGATACTGAATGAGACAGTGATTTTGAAGCCCTCAACTTAGTACTTGATGCACGGTGAGCTCATTGAGTTTTAGCTATCACTCTTGCTGGCCCACGTGACCCAAGGAGGGCAGAGAAAGCCAGGGAATAGCAAATTTTAACCCATGCCGGAGCTTCCTCCTGCAGATTCTCCAAGTCCGAAACCCATGCGTCCTGCCTGCCTGCCTGCCCTGTCCCCAAACCTGACCCCGACCTCCAAAACATGTCCTGTTAATCTCAGGTTTGCCTCGTTGTCCATTTGGGTGTTTAGCTCTTCCATTATGTGTAGTCAATTCCCTGGATTAAATTCCCTCTGTTTAAACACTTAACAGTGGCTTCCGTTTTCCTGGTTAGATTGACTAATAACGCCCCGAAGTATCAGCTTCTTTTCTTTTGTCAGTCCACCGAAACTAGCCAATGATGATTCCTCTGCCACTTCCCTGTGAATTCTGGAAATTTTCACCACTCGCCTCCATCCTGTTGATTTCAGTCCAGAACTTCACAGTTTTCATAGAGTCCGTTTTAATTAATAGACTATTTTATGTTATAATGAGGCTCCTGCAGAGTGATAAAATGAGCAGAAGAAAACGCGTAACTTTCTTTTGCTAAATAAAAATAGAGCACTCAAATTAATATAATCCAATTTCCACCCTTCGGAATGCATTATTATTATCAAAAGGCATTTGGTTAATTTAATATCATTATAAACACAACATGTAGATTAATTTAAACCTGATTAAAGTGAGATCTTTTGGGATTCTTCTCAATTCTCTGTTAGGCAAAATTGCGTAGAGCACTATTTGGGTTTTCCTGGATTTTTTCAATTTTCAGCATAAAAACAACTGAGTTAAATTTTTGGAGTGCCAAAAGGATAAAGGAAAGAAAATATATTTTGGCTTCTTTCATGTTGTGAGCTTCCTAGGGCTGCCAAACAAAACCTGAGTGGCTTAAAACACAGAAATTTATCATCTCAGTTCTGGAGGCTGTAAGTCCAAAGTCAAGGTGTCGTCAGGGCCAAGTTCCCTCTGAAGGTGCTAGGGAAGGAGACCCTCCACGCCTCCCTGGCTTCTGACAGCTTCGGGCACTCCTTGGCTTGGAAATATGTTGCTCTAATCCCTCTCTTCTCAACCCTGTCTGCCCAACGGCTTCCCTCTGGGCCTGTCAGTCTCTGTGTCCAAATGTTCCCTTTTTATAAGAACACCAGCCACATTGAACTAGAGCCCACCCTACTGGCATCATTTTAACCTGATTACCTCTGTAAAGACCCTATTTCCAAGTCAGATCACATTCTGAGGTGCTAGCAGTTAGGACTTCAACATTTGGGGGTTGGGAAAGACACACTTCCACCTCTAACAGGGATATTAATGTTTTTGTAACCTTTAGGATGATTTTATTTGAGTGGTGGGAACTTGCGTGTACACTCAAGTTCAAAAGATATATTTTTAACTTTGCTTTTTCTCTTTAAGAATAGTGAGAACTTCTATTTGAAAGAGTGGTCTTTAGGGAATTTATTCAATAAATACCTATGTAGCATCACTTTGGGTTAGGTACTGTATTGTACTGGGCACTAAAAATGAATGAAACACAGTGCCCACTGCAAAGGCACTCACGGTCTAATGGGTGAGATGAATAGGAAAACAATGAAAACGTAACCCGAGAAGTTCTGTACTGTGTCAGAGATCCAAGGAGGAGGTGTGCGAGATCCTAGAGAATGCCTCAGACAACACTGTCTACCTGGAGGTTGAATCAGGGAATTCACCTATGGAATTACCGCTCGGCCAGGTCAGGGCGAGAGAAGGGCGGAGCAGGCCTGGGACACCGTGTGTGCACAGACACGGAGCCAGTGCCACCTGAGGAGTCTGTGGCCGCTGCTCATAGGAAGCTTGAGCAGCAGAGCAAGGCGTGGAGTGAGAGCGGATGGAGGCCGAATTGTCAAGAAGTCGGCCAATAGCCCTGCTAAGGGGTTGTGATGAGTTGCTGAATTTTTTAATCGGGGGAGAAACATTATTGGATTCGTTTTAGAAGGTCAGTCTGACAGCACCACTGTACAGGGTAGATTTTATCTTCCCCCTAGACTTAAAGGTCATTGCCTGTCCTCATTTTACTAGTGTCTGATTTCACTGCTTTCTTTTTGAAATATCTTCCTCCCCTGGTCTCTGTCATTCCAGCTGTCCTGGTCTCCCTTGTCCGTGGCTTCTCGTGCTTTGCTGACCCTTCTCCAAGTCTCAGGGCTCAGGCCGGAGAGACTCAAGGCTGGACCTTCTCCCTTCTTACCCAGCCCCTGACACCCCATCCAGTCCCACAGCTTCTACTTTGTACCCCAACCCTGGCTTCTCCCTTGAGACCCCAACTTGCCCATCTAACTGCTTAATCCATCCCTGAGACCCCCCCTAGGCATCTCAGACCTAATATTTTAAATCTGTTCACTCCAAAATCTTCCCCATCTCACTAAATGGCCCCATATTCATCCAGGCAGTTACTTAAACCCCAGAGTCAAGATTTATCTTTAATTCTTCCCTTCTTCCCCCCCC
>RJWJ010027020.1:0-22531 GCA_004363605.1 Indri indri
AAACTATTCATGGACCCCACAAGGACATTTTCAGCTCACCAACTTTGTCATTTATACAATAAAGCACTAGCCACTCCAGAACACTCCTGGAAAACCCATAGAGATAAAATCCACCGTTCTGTACTGACAACTGGCAAGTGCAACCATTGGTTTCTGTGGTAGAACATTCCATGGTAATGAAAAAGTTCGATATCTTCTCTGTCCAATACAGCAGCCACTAGCTACCAAGCACTTGAAATGTGGCTAATGCCACTGGAGAACTACATTTTTAATTGTGTTTCATGTTAATTAATTTAAATTTAAATAGTCACATGTGGCTAGTAGCTATCACATTGTACAATGCAAGGGCAGTGTGGTTTGGTTAATGGTAATAAAATCTATGGTAATAGCTACAACATTGAATGTAATTACTTAAGAATCATCCACTGGTCAATCCTCTGTATATTTGGGATGTTCTATTATTTCTAATCAAAGAAGGAGTGTAATAGGGCTTGTTAAATTTTGCCATTTTAATCAAATGCTTTGCACTTTGTGCTTATATTTGGATAAGTAAAGATTATAGCTGTAAATTATATAATATCTTAAGCTAGCATAAATTCCGATGGAGATATAAGGACATTTGCCTTTGCCACACATGAGGTTAATGAACCACTGTTGTCCTTTATGTTTATTTGAGAAGATAATGTAAGAAAATAGAGAAAAGGAAAAGTTCTCAGAAAATGTGATGTTTGGAACATTTCAAAATTAGAAATTTCAGTAGGAGAAAAAAAATTATTCAATCACAATTACTTCTAAAAACATGAAAGTTAAGAATGCAAATCCCCGAATCGCTAAAAATGTTTTATTCAATCAGTACATTAGTGAAATTTGTATTTCCCTAGCAACAAAACCACAGATATTTTTTTTTCCTTCTGAGGCAATAGGCACATACTGAATAAAACTACAACTTATATGATTCTGCACAATGAAATAATACCAACAACAATGAGCATTTTTTGAGCACTTACTGTGGGTCAGACACTATTCGTTGCAATTTACAGGTATCGACTCCTTTTACCCTTATGAGAACACCATAATGTTCTTACTATTGTTACATTTTATAGTTGTATAAACTGAGAGAGAAGTTGGGTACATCTCCCAAGGTTGTAGAGAGACAACTAGTGAAGAAAGAGGTGTCCAATTTTGTGACTCCATTCACAGGTGCTAACGTACATATTTAGCCCCTGTTACCTGATTATGATTGCACTAAGCCAGAGAATATAAAACTGAAGAAAACATTTCCCTACACTCCTTCTACTCAGGGACAGAGATAAATAAACAAAAGATAAAGTATATTATAATAGAAGTGTTTCACATGTTCAAGATTTTGCTATTAAACTCTGCTATTCCCATAATCATGTGTTTCCCCCCCTTTCAGCAATCTGGTTCCTTTCCTTAGAGGTCTACCAGCCAATAAGTTCCGGGGTGGGTACACGCTAGAAGAGCTACTCACGTGTGGTCTGCAAGTCGGTAGCATCAGCATCTCCTGAGAACTTGTTAGAAAATGCAAATTCCAAGGCCCCAATCCAGAGATGCTGATTGAGAATTAGCCGTGGCAGGGGAGGGGGAGAGCTTCTGGGGTCTGGCTTCTTTCACTTAGCAGTATGCATTGAAGACCTCTCCATGTCCTTGCATTATCAATGGTCCACTCTTGTATTGCTGAGTAATATTCCATTTTATGGATATGCCACAGTTTATCTATCCATTACAGGTTGAAGAGCACCTTGCTTGCTTACAGTTCGGGGCTCTTATGAAAAAGCTGCTATAAATATTTGTGTGCAGGTTTTTGCATGAAAAAGCTGCTATAGATATTTGTATAGGGTTCTTACAATACCTAGGAGCAAGACTGCTTGGTTGTAGGATAAAGTGAATGTTTAATTTTATAACAAGCTATTTTCCGAAGTGGCAGCATTGTTTTGCATTTCCACCAGCAATGAGTGAGATTTTTAGTGCTCTCTGTCCCTGTTGCCAACACTGCCTTTGCTCATTTTCCCATCCTAATAAGGGTATAGTGTATCTCATTGTGGTATTAATTTTATTTCCCTAATGATCAATATTGTCAATGTTGTCAAATAAGTATCTTTCGTGTGCTTATTTGCAGTCCTTATATTTTATTTGGTGAAGTATTTATTCAGATATTTTACCCATTTTTTAAAACTGTGTATTTTCCTGTTGTTGAATGTTGAGTCCTTTGCCTGTTCTACCACAAGTCCTTTATCATATATGTGACTTTTAAAATATATTCTCCCAGGCTGTGGTCTGTCTTTTCATTTTCTTAACAATGTCTTTCTCAAAGCTAAGATTCTAATTTTGATGAGAGATAATTTTTCAGTTTTTTCTTTTATAGATTATGCTTTTGTTATTGTATCATATATTCTCCTATGTTTTCTTATAGATGTTTTATAATTTAAAATTGAATATATAATTTTCATTTTTAAATTTTATATTTAAAATTAAATATTTTAATTTATAATTTAAAACGTATATTTATAATTTAAAATTGTATATTTCAAATTTATAATTTAAAATTTATATTTATAGTAGAAAATGTATAATCTGTGAGGTATGTTTCATTTCATTTTTTTTTTGCATGTGAATGTCCAATTGTTTCAGCACCATTTATTGACAAGACTGTCCTTTCCCCATTGAATTGCCTTGGCACCTTTTTCAAAAATCAGTTTCCTATATTTGTGTGGCAAATTATATTTCTGGACTCTGTTCCATTAATCTGTGTCTGTCACTCTCCGTAAACACTGTGGGTAGCCTGAATCCTCCTGCTTTGTTCTTCTTGTTCAGATGTATTTGGGCCACTCTAATTTCTTTAACTTTTCATATACATTTTAGGATTAGTTTACCAATATCTGAAAAAAGCTTACTGAGATTTTAGGGCCATGACAAATCTATAGATCATGTGGGGAAGAATTCACATCCTAACAACATCGAGTTTCCTAATCCATAAACACTGCGTATCTCTCCATTGAAAACTTTTTTAAAAGAATTTCTTTCACCAGCATCTTGAAGTTTTCAGCATACAGATCCCGCACATGTTCTGTCTGATGTATACCCAGGCACACGTGTGTGGTGCTGTTGGAAACGGTTTGTTTTATCATTTCAAATCTCAGTTGTTCGTTGCTGGTGAATAGGAATACAAATGGCTTTTGTACATTAACCTTCTAGCCCACAAACTTGCTAAACTAACTGATTAGTTTATAGCTTTTTTGTTGATTCTTTTAACTTTTCTATATACAGTCTTGTGCCTGTGAATAGAGACCAATTTTATTTCTTTTCCTTCCTTCCTTCCTTTCTTTCTTCCCTTATTTCACCAGTTTGGACTTCCAGGACAACTTTGCTCTTGGTCCTGAGGAGTGGGAAGAAATACCATGTCTTTTACTATTAAGCATGATGTTAGCTAAAAGTTTTTTGGTGGATGATCTTTACTAGGTTAAGGAAGTTTTGTTTAATTCCGTTTGCTTAGAGGTTTTACATGAATGGATATCGAATTTTTTAAAATGCTTTTTCTGTAACAATTAGTGATGATCATATGCTTTTTTTCTAATTAATCTGTTAACATAGTGAATTATATTGATTGATTTTCAAATATTGGATGGGTCTTGCATTTTTCCATGAACCTTACTTGGCAAATGATATATTATCCTTTATATATATCACTGCATTTTATCTGCTGATTCTCTATTGAAGATTTTTGCATCTATGTTCATGAGGGATTTTGGTCTTTAGTTTTTACTTCTTGTGATTTCCCTGTCTAGTTTTGGTATTACTGTAATGCCAGCCTTTTAAAACAGGTTGGGAAATGTTTTCTGCTTTCTGGAAAAGATTATGTGGGATGCATATTATTTCTTTCTTAAATGTCTGGAAGAATTTACTAATGAAACCATGTAGACCAACAGCTTTCTTTTTCCCTTTTTCTTTTCTTTTCTTTTTTTTTTTTTTTAGGGAAGGGGAGGATTTTTAACTGCAAATTCAATTTTTAAAAAATAGTGATAGCACTATTCATATAATCTTTTTAAGTACATTTTGATACCTTTTTGACCTTTAAGGAATTATTCCATTTTGTCTGATTTGTTGAAGTTCAGGCCACAGAGTTGTTAGCAATATTACCTGTTTATCCTCAATGTCTGTAAGGTCAGTATTAATGTTTTTTGTTTGTTTGTTTCTGATATTGGTACTCGATGTTTTCTTTTTTCTCTGTTAATCTGGCTAGAGGTTTACCAATTTTTTTAAATCTTTTCGGAGAACCAGCTTTTGGTTTCATCGATTTTCTGTATTTTCAGTTTCCCTTTCACTGATTTCTGCTGTCATATTTGTAATCTTCCTCCTTCTGCTTCCTTCCAGTTTCTTTTGCTTTTTTCTCCTCTAGTCTCTTAAGGTGGGTATTTAGATAAATGATTTGAGAACTTTCTTGTTCTCTATTATATCCACTTAACACTATAAATTGCCTTCTAAGCACCACTTTAGCTATGCCCCACAAATTTTGACATGTTGTATTTTCATTTTCCTTGACTTCATTTTTTTTTTAAATTTCCATTGAGATTTCCTCTGTGACCCTTGAGTTATTTAAAAGTGTCATCGTTAAACAGTTGAAAAGTTTCCAGATACTCTTCTAGCTTGTCTTATGGTCTGAGACACATTTTGCTTGATTTCTGTTTTTCTCACTTTGTGGAGGTTTGTTTTGTGTCCCAGAATGTGGTCTGTCTCAGGAAAGGATCTGTGTGCATTTGAGAAGAAAGTACTTTCTGCGGTCAGTGTGTGGAGTGTCCTTAAATATTATTTATGTCTGGTGGGTTGGCGGTGTTAGTATAACCATGAAGAAGGGCTGCTCCTCAGGCCCTGTGCCTGCACTTTCCTGAGGGGATCACTCCTGCCTCCAGGGTGGAGGGGGTCTTCCCTCCCCAGCTCGCTCTGGTGAGGGTGCTGGTTTTCCAGGTCTCCTCGCACCCTGTTTAGCTTCTGATCAGCAGAGCTTTCTTTTCTCTGCACCCAGTAAGCAAAGCCCCAGCTCTTTCCACAGAAATGGGCTGAAGGAGCCAGCACCCTACTATGTGCATTTATGGACATTATTCACTTAATTTTGTCACTTAGTCATTCAAAAAATACTTACTGAGTGCCTACTGTATGCCAGGCTGAGAATACTGTCATGAACAAAAGACAACAAAAGTCCCTGCCCTGGAAGAGTTTATAATTCTGTGGTTCTATTTCATCATCCTGAGCCTAAGAGGTAGGCAGATGGAACACCCACAGTTGGCCATCTTCCTGCTCTGTTTTACAGAATTATGATGCAAATCATTGTAGTGCATCTGGTTATGATCTTTGAGGGCTTGCTTACTTGTGGTTGGTCTTGCTTTGGCTGTGTTTTAGCCAGATTGTTGGTATGACAAGACCATTCCTCTCTGTGATTTATAGTCCCCTCAAAAACCGCCCAGAACTTGCCACCTACTCAAGCCTGCTGCTGCAGATCCTCTCGGCCCCCTCTGCTGCTAGTTCTCTTCCCCGCTAATCCAGCCCCACTATCTCGGTTCAGGACAACTTCATGTGGACACAAGCCAACAGCATTGACCCTGCCTCATTGCCCGCACTGGTCTCTTTTCATGCCCTGTTGTGGGTTTTTCTGTGGATGCTGAAGCATAAGATGCCACAGGACACACTCTGTGCCCACATCTGCATGACCTGGAAATGTATTAATAGGAGCATTGAAGTGCTTTGGGGAGATCCTCTGACTGGTGGGAGATGGGGATCAGTGGGTGCATTTCTCTCCCTTCCTTCTCCTGTTTGGGCCATCCTCAGTCCTGGACATTCACACAGCCTCTCAGGAGACAGACATACAAGGTTGAGCAGTCAGGTGTTGACCACACCAGGTGGCCAGTTGGGTCACACTCCACTCCCTCCTTACCTGCCTTTCTTCTTTTGTCCTTAATCACTGTCTCTTGGGATCACACTCTCTAAATAGTATTATGTAACTTTTGCCTCAGGTTTTGTTTCTAGGGAACCCAAGTTAAGATGTCATTCTTACCTCAGCAAATAACCACTGATAAACGTGAGATGACATAAAAGGAAAAGCTAGTAAAGAAAGATTAAACAAAACTTCTCCATCATGAGCCCAGCATCTAAGGTGTCTGCCCCTCCACCCCTCCTGTCTTTAAGCTGCCTCGTTCTTAAATGGCCCCCACAGGAAGTGTCTCAAAGGAGCCAAGATGCAAGACCCTAGCCCTAACTCTAACTGTAAGAGAATGGAGCCCAAGTATTTAGCTTTTATCATCTACAGAGAAGAAGTAGAAAACAACATTTCAAAATAAAATACATTCAGTGAAAAAGAGCCAACTGTCTCAAGCAGAAGCAAGTGAAAAGTTAAGTCAGAGGCAGACTGTCAAAGGTGAAAAAGCATAGCCTGGATTAGAAATGAAGATGTGAGAATCTGAACTTCCTAAGGACTAGTTCCAAATACAGAAGTGATAATAATGTGCAGTCAAAAAAGTGTGAAGACGACCGGGGAGAAAAAAAGAAAATGGCAGGGCTGAATACTAGAAAAATAGTGTAAAAATAGCACATAAAATGGAAAGAAAAGCCACTTGAAAGCTGACTGCCTTTTAATGTCAGAGAAAAAGCTCATAGTAGAAATATATATATATATATATAACCCACCTGTTCTTTAAAGAGTCCTTCCATCTCAAAATCAACTTTGACATGCAACTTTCTATTTAGATTTCACTTTGTCATACACCTTGCTTTTCATGTTTTCCTCTGATGCCTGGCCCTGTGAGTGGCAAATGAGACCTACTGCATGCTGCCTGGCAGAAATCAGCAGCAAATGTAAGTTTGCTGTTTTCCGCAGAGAAAAGCATGTGCAGTATTTTTCCTATTGAGCAAGAAATGTCAGCAGGGTAGGAGAGGGCGTTTGTAACTCCTAGCACCACCTCAGAAAATCACAGAATGTTTTCCAGCTTTTAGTCTATTTCAGGAACTGAACTGAACAAAATTTTGTAGAGAATGATGTGAGTTAGCTGACATAGATCCTACTAAATGTAACACTGTCACACCTAACAGAAAGTGTAGGAGAGAAAGTGAATACATAATGTATAGTAGCATTTACTGATTGAGCACTATTTCCCAGGACTCTGCCAGGAGCACCTCACATCAATCCTGAGGAGTATACATTGCTGTTAATTTTTTTGAAACATGAGGAAATGGATTCTGAGAGATTAAGCCTCTTGCTGAGTATCACATAAGGAGCAGAAAGCAGAGATGTGAACAAACAGCATCTTATATGTTCCATGTGGCATCAGTAATGGTACTACTGGCCACTGATAAGTATGCTCTAGTTTACAGATGTGAATTCTAATCCACATAAACCTTTGCAAGGCCAGTGAAGTTATTCTCATCTTCCCGATGGAAATCTGAGCCTCAGGAACCTGAATAGCTTATCCAAGGTGATACAGTAAGCAAGTAGAAATACAGAACTTGAACAGAAGTCTACTGAACTTTGCCATATATAAGCCCTTCATTTGTTTGTTGTTTTTTTAACTACACTAATATCAATATGGTTATGAAACTTCCAGTATGGCTCATGGTTCATGGTAAATGCTCAACAAATATTGGTTCTCTTTTCTGTCTGATCTCAGACAAGTAGGCCATACAATTCTACTACTCTGTCTAGAGTTAGCCAAACACTTTGGACATTCAACAGTGAAGCGCAGTGAATCTACCATTCCTTGTTGGTTTGTCTCACACAGCATTCTTAACAGGGTAGATCTAATCAGTAGTGTAACTCAACACGATTTTTTTAAACAAAGGAAAGCAGCTGTCTGCAGGAGGGTGCTTGGAAATCAGTAAAGCCACCATGGTTTCCTGAGAGTGAGATCCCAGAAAGGAACAGCCTCAGAAAACCTGAGAGTCCACCATGGGTGAGCTGCTCTCCAGGTACATTGCACCAGCCAGCTGCTTGTGTTATTTATATCATCACCAGACTAGAACCCCAGGGTCACCATTTGTCTGTGCGTGACCTGGAAGGAATCTCAGAGGTGATCTAATTTATCCCCCTAATTTGGGGGGTGAGAAAATTGAGATCCTGAAAGGTAAAATGTCCAGCTAAGTTCACATGGTTTTAAGTGGAAGACAGGAAATAAAGTTCCCCTTGATGAGGGTAGGATCATGTCCAATATTCCTTCCCATCTTTGGCCTGCAGTCCAGAGGCCGGCCAACACTCATGACTCGGCAGGAGAGGTGGATGGCAGCTCTGAGGTCCACAGTGACTGAAGTCAGGCCATCAGTGTGTAGAGTGGTGGGGGCTGAGCACACCACTCTTACAGCAACTATTACTGCTATACTCACTCTTGGAGGTACACTCTCTTGTTCACTCTGATGCAACTCAGAGAGAGTAATGTAATCCCCGCCAATTCACTCCCTGCCAGAAGATCATTTCCTGTCTTCGCATAGACAATCAGGATTAGATGGCATAATCTTGGAAACAAACATTCACGAAATATGTCCTATATTCCATACAGTAGCCCTAGTACTTTTCACACATACATTATCTCATTTAATCCTTCTAATTACTTTGTCTGAGGTAGTCATCTCCTCCATACTATAGGGGAGGAGACAGAAGCTCCCAAAAGTCAAGTGATCTTTTTTTCTATTAAAAGTGGGTAAACTAACGAAAGAGACTGTGGTCTGTGTGATTCCGAAGCCCAGTCATCTTGAGAAGTTTTCAACGAGATCAATATCATATTGTTGAAGCATTTCAAAAATAAGTAAAATCCCTTTTTGCAAGTATGTGTGTGATTTAGAGCAAAGGCAGTTGAAGATTTGTTGTTGTTTAGTTAGGAACTGGTATTAGACAGAAAAACTGCAAAATGAAAACCCAAGCTGGTAAGTTCCTGGAAAAACGGATACTTAGACCACATTTGTGCATCTACAGTCAACAGTGAGAGAGCCTAGATTAATAGAGCAAACAGAGTGACGGTGATTACCCTGGTAACAAAATCTCCATTAAGCCTTGCTGGAGGAGAAAAAGAAAGGCTTGAACATCTGTCAGGTTCAACCAGAGTTCATTTAGGACAGAAAGGGTTACATGATCCTTTGTTCTTAAAATCAAAATTACCAGAATGAAAACATATCACTTAGTCTAGCAGCACGGTGGCTCAGAAACCCCTCAAGGGCCTGGGATGCACCATGGGTGACTTGTGGCACCTACATGTTAATGTGGAGTAGCCACAACCTCTCAGGGTCAAACCAAGGCCTGGTTCCGTGGGGCTTCCTCCCATGCACAAAGCAAACCATCACCAGAAATTTTGATATTTCACTAAACAAAATTTATCCCTCTGATTTCAGGCTCAATTTTAAAAGGAACTTGTTAGCACGAGTTGTGTTTGATAAGCAAAGCCATATGGCCATTTTTTTTAAATTACCCTTTTTGTCTCACCAGATGAAAAGGGAGTCTCCATAAAAGTTGGCAACTTTGTCAGATTTTTCATTTTCCTTCTCTTCTTGGGAAGGACAGTTTAAGCAAACCATCTCACATCAGAATAATAGCAGTTCCAGCCTGGCATTTATGGAAGCCGTGGCTCCCTCCAACCTGCTATCAGGTCAATAATATCTTGCCATATTTCGTGCAGGGTTATATAGACATAAATCCACCCACTGAAGGTAGGGTTTCGTGCTTTTTTAAAAAAACATATCATTTGGCAATGTGTTTTTTTTCATAGGAGGTTTGGTGGCTTTGCTCATGCCACAAAAATCTACCTTAGCATGTCCAACAGTCACAATATTCCCTAGTAGGCATTATCCATTCCCTGATTGATAGTATTTTCCTGATTTTTACTTTTTACAAACAAAACACCAAAAAACATCCATGGCCCTGCCTGCTTGTTTGTGTTGGAGCGTTCCCCTGCAGTAGCATGGTAGATTGTATCCTGATGACACACATTTAATCATTTTCCTCCTGCCCCCGCCACACTTCCCAGCAGACAAGTATATGTCCTGTCACAGTGTTGGGCTTGGACATGTGGCGACTGACATACCAGAAGGGAAGGTCTGCCCGTGGTGTTGTGTCTCAGCTCGGCTAGCTTTTTCCTTGGCCCCCCTAGCAAGACACACACAAGCCAGACCAGAGAGGACCTGCAGCCCTACATGGAGTTATTGCTCTGCCACACTGAGATAGTAGGGCCCCTCAGTACCATAGAAAAAGCTGACGGGTGCAGCTAAATCCCGAGAAGTAGAACTGTCAAGGCATAAGTTAAGACCATTCCACAAATGTTTCGAAGAGGATATTTTGAATCTACTGTTTGGGATTTTAGGTTTCATAGTAGTGAGCAGCAGTGAAGGAAACCACATTCCCATTGTCAGAGTGCTTACATTTTGTGAACATCAAAAATATTTTTAAGTTTTCATAGATGCTGGCAAATTGCCTTCCTCCCTGCTATTTATTGATAAAGGTAGAAAGAGAAAATTCAGGGTGTTTCTTTTGCCAGCTTGCCTCTCTTCAGTATTGCAACCTACAAAAAAAAAAAAAAAAAAAACATTTTCACTCTAAGCATGGGCTCAGCAAATCAGCCCTTCCCTTAGGAGACCCAGGCAGCCAGAGTAGAGGACTTTTGGCAATCCCCTGGGCAACACCACCCTTCGGTTTAACTTTGGCTTCACCCTTTTGCATGAAGGGATGACTCTGGCTTCACTGCACTGGAGGATCTTATGAGATTCGGGAAGGTCACGGTTTGTGAAAGGACGGCCTTGCTAATAAACTAGCTAACAGAAAGATAAACTATCAAACAGAAAGAAAGAAGAATAAACTCACAGCACATAATTGCCCCTTTGAAGAACAAAATCAGAACACAACTGCCCTTTTGTTTGATCAACCACCTGGGACTCAATCCGTTGTCTTTAAGATTAAAATTGTTTTATTTGAGAGTTTTATTTTCACAGCCTTGAAGAGTCCTAAACAGACAGCAGGGGTGTGAGTTCACTGCCTCAGTTCCTGCCAGAACCCGATCCCAGGGACCCTGATAAAGCCAGCCTCACGGAGGAAAGGGAAGAAAATGAAAAAGCAAACACAGCTGATCCACAGCCATTTCTGTTATCAGCTGACAGCCATAACTATTTTTTTCTCTCTTCTCTTTGTCCCCATAAAAATCCTGAGCTGTTTCTGTTCACCTTTCCTTTCCTTCTTTCATGTTGTGCCCTTCCCTCCTTTGGGAAGTGAAATAAACTTTCTTTCTTAAAATTATTTTAATCTTTAAGATAAAATAAACTTTGTATTTCTTTCTATGCTAATCTTTGTGTGGGAAATCTTTCTCAGCCCTAGTACGAATTCACACCCTAACAGAGGCCACAGAAAGTGGCCTTTCTGTGGTTGCATGGCCAAGACAGGCCACAGAACAGGTGGAGCTCAGTGGTGTGAATGGAGGTGTCAGGCTGGGGGCTGCTGGTGGGGTGGGGGGATGAGAGAAAGCCTGACCAGAGCTCACCCTGGCTGGGCAAAGATGTGTCTCGAAGGTTTGCAATACCCTCATTGCTGGTCCTGAGGTCCTTGTTGCTGTGCTGAGCCCAGCCCCTGCGTGCCCTCAAAGTCACACACTCGTCCCAGTCCCTTCTCTTCTGTTCTGCTTCCAACATCGAGTGTCCTGCTGAGTCAGGGCCTTGCCCTTGTGGTTGACCAGGCTTCTGATGCCCTCATGGGCAGTGATTGTCAAATTCCTTTTCAGAAAAACTGGCCAGCTATCCCTATAAAAGAAGGCACCTAGGATCTCCAGAACTCTGACTCTGGCTGGGGGCACCTGAGTTGAGTCTGTCTCCTTTTCCAGGGCTGCATGTGTCTGCTGGGCTGGATCTCTCCATGGGCTCCAGCCCTGTTTTTCAGGCAATTACCTCCCACTCTTGTCCTTCCCTGGCCTTGTTTTTCCACTTAGTCTCTGTCACTGAGGCCTCATGCTGCCTCCCAGCCAAGTCCATGAGGGTTATGTTCAACATGCCCACATATTCTTGAATTGTCTATCAGCATCTTCAGAAATATGACTGAATAGGTCTTGCTTCTTAATCTTAATCTGAATGCAGAAAATATACACACCCCAAAAGTCAGCCACAATCAAACAGCAACAGCAGTAAACACTTACAAGGGCTCACTTTTTAGATATACTATCCTAAGAGATTTCAATATATTTATATTCACACAACCTTACAAAGTAGCTAAGGTGAGGAAACTGAAGCACAGAGAAGTTAAGCACCTCACCTGAGGTCACACAGCTATTCAGAGGCAGAAGAGGAAATCGAACCAAGACAAGCTAAATCCAGAATCTGTGATCAACACTGTGTTTAAATGGAACATTAAGAAGGCAAAAAATGTAGTGGTTAGTATGATATTAAGGGAGTAAACTCAGCAGAACTTGCTAATTCCTTGGTTGTAAGCAGGAAGGGTGAGGAGGCAATAAAGAACAATGCCCAAGCTTCCAGTTGAGATTGAACCATTTGGTACCTGTAAGAGAGGAAGGGACTCAAATGGCTGAGTCATAGGTTTGGGGACAACAGGCTGAATGTTGAGTTCTGGTGCCCACAGGATGTCCAGGGGGTGGCTCAGCTGTTCAGTCCGACTCCAGCCTGTTTCTGGGCCCAGAGCCACCCCATTAACCTGCAGTCTGGGGAAGCCATTTAATACCAGGGCCCTTGTTTTCCCATCTGAAACACAGACATGCTGGTAATTCCTGCCTCGTAAAATCACTTGGCGTGGGTAAGGGGGAGAGCTAAGCATTGATGGCAGGGAGGGCCTGCCCATTCCTGCATAAGCCCCAAAAGGACACAGCCATGGCGGGCGGCAGCTTCCCGTCAGCCCTCCTGGTCACTGGGAGAATCCCCTGAGGCCATTCACAGCTGGGCCTCTCTCAGGGAGGGGGACGGCCCACCAGTGAGACCTGAGGGACACCATGCATGCCTGAATCTTAGGACTTCTCATAGAGAAGTCTTATAGATTTTACTTTGTTTTGGATAAACTGATTCTTTCCCAATTTATGTGTGTCAAAATCATACACACTTAAAATGACAGTTACATAGGGAGGAATAAGTTCTACACCACTGTAGTGTGGATGTGGTTAACAATAATTTATTGTATATTTTTAAGAAGCTAGAAAAGAAGATTCTGAATGTTTCCAACACAAGGGAATAGTAAATGTTTGAGGTACTGGATGTGCTAGTCACCTGGATTTGATCATTACGCATTGTAAACACACATCAAAATATCACTCTGTATCACATAAATATGTACAATTAATATTATATGTCAACTAAAAAGAAAAGAAAAAATGGAACGATTTTTTTTAAAAAGCTGTATAAACTAAGTAACAGCAAAATAACTAAGCTCACCTCTGGCCTAGACCTTCACAAAATAAATTCCGAAAAGCTAGAAAAGGGGTTTCTGTTCTCCTGAGAGTGTCCACACAGCTGTCTGGAACGTCCAGCTGCCCAAGAGGGCCCTACGGACTTGGAGCACATGCTGGAACCAGGGTCCGGGTGGCAGACAGAGTGAGACGTACCGACTTGTTTCAGAATAAAACGGCAACCCTCTAGACACATTAGTTCTATGACTACGTCCTAGTTCTGGGACTAGGGTATGTGACAGCCCACTTAACTGTTTTGTACTAAAGATTTAAAACACATCAGATTCAACGTTTGCATTCTTTGACCCTCTTTCAGGTTGTTGATTCAGAGTACAGGGAGAATGGGTGTGACCGATTCAGCTCTATGGAACATAAAGCGAGATAAAAATGGGGCCATGGTGGAAAATGAACCACAGTGAGGAAGAGAGCATCGTCTCTGCTGTAAAGGCACATTGTCTGTGTGTTTGACATGCTGGAGAAGCTATTAGACAGAAAGAGAAACTGAAAAAATTGTGGCATCCACAGTATAGTCAACCCGGCTCATTGAAGACGCACACATAAAATGCTGGGCTGGGGGGAAACTGGAAACCATCTGTGTAGCCACACACTTGCTCTGACAGCTGGGAAGGGGAAGCGGCCTGCCGACGCCTCGCTGCGCAGCACCGGCTCGCGCTCCTGCGTCCTGATCTCATTCAGTTCCCAGTAACCAGGTTTAACTTGCACATTTGTTTATTTTTTTGTCCTCCAGTTCAAAGCCCAGCTTCTTTGTGCAAGGTCTTTCGGCCTCTCTAGCCTGCAGGGGTGTCTCCCACCTCGGACCCCTGCCCCACCTCCCTCTGACACGGCACTGCTTTCTGTCATCTCCACTCGGCCCAAGGCTGAGCACTTGCTTTAATCGTTGCTGTGTCACTTTTGTTGGCTTTCCTCTTCTAGAGTATACAATTCTTGAGGGCAGAGACCACGCAGTGCCCCTTTGACTAACCGCTAGGACACCAAAGGTGACCGGACTAGACAGCCCACCACGGACACGCTCACTTAGCTCTCACGGGGATCCTTGTGAACGTCTGTTACCCCAATTCAGTGGGAGATGGAACAGATGAGGAAACTGTAGCTTTGAGAAGTTAAGGAGCATATTAAGGTCAAAGCCCACTTCAAAGAGAATTTTTGAGGTCCCCAGAAGCTTGATCGCTACTTGCTTTGGACTCTCCTGCCTAACTTTACCACCTCTTCTCTGACTGCACAGAACAGCCCCTGTGCAAAGGTTCACAGAAACCCAGGAGGACTTCCTTCCTTTTCATGCTGTTCCCTCTTCGGTTCAGCCAGGGGACCAGGGAAGGGAAGCAGAGGGGATGTTCCTTAGGAAGCTCAGCTGGAACCTAGCATATAGCACTTATTTGAAGAATTAAAAGAGCTTTCCTATTGTTCATTGGAAAAGCTGTAGCAAACCCTGTCTGGGTGTAATTCCCCATCAATAAAACTGTAGGTATTTACTCCTTTTCTTAAAAATGTGGAATTTCCATAAAGACTATTTTCCTTGAGTTACTCTGCTTTATGATAAGTAGACTTAATATTCAGCAGCAGAAATGAGAAACAAAGCTTCAAGCATGAAGGGGTTTTAAAGAATACAATACATGTTTGATTATGAATACAAAGACACATGAGGGCAAGGCATTGAGCAATGGAGTGGCTATGCAACTTGGTTGCTATGGTGACAGCGGTAATTACAATGATGTAGGGTTGTCTGCTCTAGATGGGCCTAGTGCAAAAGGAAAAAAGCAATTTGAAGGCCTTAAATACCCAACTCAGAACATGGATAGAAAAATCAAAAAGTGTCTATGAGAGTAATAAGAGATTCCCTTATTTTCTTTAGCCGCAGGGCAGATGTGGTTCTGACAATTATTTATAGAGTTGCACTTTCATTGCGATATCCAACCTCCCAATCCCCAGGTCCCTTGTACTGAGATTAGGATGTGGATGGATAAAGAGAGAGTCTAAGGTAAGGGATGAGGACTGTGCCAGGCAGACTCTGGGGGCCTCCGTGATGCACCCTCCTGATATTCATGCTCTTGTGTGACACCCTCCTCTTGCTTCCAACCAATAGACTGCAGCAAAGGTGACAGGATGCACCTGGTTATGTTACACAGAATTGTAATCTGTCTTGTGAGGATGCTCGCTGTCCTGGGTGATTTGAAGAAGTAAGGTGGCATGCTGTGAGCTGCCCTGTGGAGAGGGCCAGTGTGGCAGAAACCCTCAGCCTATAAGAAATGCTGCCAACAACCTCATGACCTTGGAACCAAATCCTTCCTTAGTTGAGCCTCAGATGAGACTGCAGCCCCAGCAGACACCTTGATTTCATCTTGCGAGAACCTGCAGCAGAGAACCCAGCTGACCCATTCCCAGCTCATCCTCCTGACCCATAGACACCATGAGACAATAAATTTGTGTTGTCTTAAGCCATGAGGTTTGTGGTCATCTTGTTACACAGCAATAGATAAACTATTGCATAGAATTTGGCCAAAGAGAGATAAAGCTGAGAATGTTGAATCCCAAATTCCACTTGAATCTTCCTCCTCAACCTACCCCTCCAACCTCCAGTCTAACAGCATCAACATTCTCCAGCAAAACATCCCTTCAGTGATTCCACCTAAGGCAGTTTCCTCAGGAGGAGATGCCCATTGTCCTCAAACACATCGCCGGCACTCTCATTGCCTCCAGGTCCATAATGTGCACTAGATCCTAGCAGAGCTGAAACAGAGTGCACTCATTTAGCTGTAGTTTTCAATTTTTGATATGTTTTATTTCTATTCTCTTTCTTTTCATTTTTAAGCTAATAGATATTTTTGAGAGAAGTTTTAGGTTTACAAAAAAAATTGAGTATATAGTACAGAGAGTTCTATCTATTCCTCCTGTCTACCTCCCAAAACACACATGCGCGCGCGCGCACACACACACACACACACACACACACACAGAGTTTAACACTATTATTAACATCTTGGATTACTTGGGTACATTTGTTCCAGTTGCTGAGCCAATATTTACATACTATTATTAATTAAAGTTTATAATTTACATTAAGATTCATTCTTTGTGTTGTACATTCTATGAGTTTTGCCAAATTTGTAATGACTCGTATCCACCATTACTGTATCCTACAGAATAGTTTCACTGCCCTAAAAATCCCTGTGCTCTACCTGTTCAGTCCTCCTTCCCTTCCCTCAACCTCCTGGAAAATGCCATCTCCATAGTTTTGCCTTTTCCAGAATGTTATGTAATTGCGATCATACAGTATTTAGCCTTTTCAAATTGGCTTCTTTTACTTAGCAACATACATGTAAGTTTCTTCCATGTCTTTTTGTGGTTTGATAGTTCATTTGTTTTTTATCATTGAATAATATTCCAATGTATGGATGCACCACAGATTATCCCTACACCTATTGAAGGATATCTTGGTTGCTTCCAATTTTTGGTAATTATGAATAAAGCTGCTAAAATATTTGTGCACAGGTTTTTGTATGAAAGTAAGTTTTCAACTCATTTTGGTAAATACCAAGGACTATAACAGCTGTAGTATGGGTTTTGCATTAATGTAATTAGATGTTGGACTGAGTTTGAAGTTTGTTGTTACCATGGTTACCTTTAGTGAGGAAGAAGCCTCAAATTCAGTTCATCTAGAGATACCTTGTTAGTCTCACCGCTTTGCTTGGGACCTTCCCTTTGTGCAGCTTGCCAAAGAGAGTCTGTCTCTTATAGCTCTACAAGTTATATTCCAGTGTTGTTTTTATGCCATACTTGTTAACATGCTGGTGTAGGCTGTAGGACATATATTAAGGGTATTAAGTATGAAGTGTCCAATTTCCTTAGGTATTGCTCGACAGTTGATATCTCCGACATTTCACTGTGACACTTCTTGTTTAATTTTTATTGTGAAGGTACACCCTCATTCTTTCACATGCATATTTGGCTTGTGATTACCTTTAAAATTTTTTTAAAGCAATTTTTGTGAAACCATGGATAAAGTAAAAAATTTGTGTTATTTTCTAATATGAGTTCCATCGTGGAACTAATGTAGCGCAAACAGCTTGAAATATCAATGAAGTGTTTGGGAAGGATGTGGCTAATGAATGCACAGTACATGGATGGTTTGAGAAGTTCCATTCTGATGATGTTAATCTTGAAAATGAGCCATGTGGGCAACCAGAGACCCAGATGGATGATAAGCTGAAAGACATAGTGGAAGCAAATCCATCTCAACCTATGCATCAATTAGCAGCAAGGTTTGACATTACTATACCAATAATATTGGACCATTTGAAACAAATCAGCAAGGTAAATAAGCTGGATAGATAGGTTCCACATGAATTAAATGAGTGTTAGAAGAGACAGCATCTCGAAGTTTGCCTTTCTTTGCTGTCACCACATAAAGGTGAACCATTTTTACACTGTATTGTTACATGTAATGAAAAATGGAATCGCAAGCATTCAGCACAATGGTTGGATAAAGATGAAGTCCTGAGACACAGTCCAAAACCAAATATGCATCAGAAAAAGTTAATGGTATCTGCTTTGTGGTCCAGCACTGGTATTATACACTACAGCTTCATGAAACCTGGTCAATTGATTACAGCAGATGTCTACTGCAACCAGTTGGATGAAATGATGAGGATGCTTGTGATGAAGCAGCTGAGATTGGTCAATAGAGACAGGCCAATCCTCTTGCAAGACAAGGCTCTACCACATGTTGCACAAACAACACTACTCAAACTACAGAGGCTGGACTTGGAAACTCTCTGTCATCCACCGTATTCACCAGACCTTGAGCCAACTGACTTCTAGGTTTTGGACCACTTCTTGCAAGGAAAAATATTCAATTCTCAACAAGCTACGGAAAACGCCTTTTACAATTTCATCACCACTCACTCTCCAGGTTTCTTCACTGCTAGCATAAACAAGCTACCATTCAGATGGCAAAACTGTGTGGATTGTTTAGGTGCAACTTTGATTATTTGTAGTGCTTTGTGTTTGGGATATAATAAACTACACTTCTGATTTGAAATTGGACATTTCGTATTTAATGACCTAATACGTTCTCTGAATAATTACTGTTTTGGTATATGTATCTGGGTGTGGTTAGTTGATCACAAATTCCTTAAGAATGAAATCACCCTTGATTAAAACTTTTTTAAATAGGAACACTCTAAGTCCGTTGAGCAGAAATGTAACACAAGTTGCTCTATAAGGATTTATAGATTTTTTGCCCAGTTCCTAGACCTAAGGCCAGTTCACATAATTGAAGTTCTCTG
Organism: Indri indri; assembly: GCA_004363605.1. Classification (NCBI taxonomy): domain Eukaryota; kingdom Metazoa; phylum Chordata; class Mammalia; order Primates; family Indriidae; genus Indri; species Indri indri. The sequence continues at coordinate 18,716 of RJWJ010027020.1, forward strand.
ATTGAAGGAGATTCTGGGTCATTTTGAGGGAGAACCCTGTCACACATCTACGGATAGACACTGTGATTCTACACCTTCCCCAGAAGGACATGCTGACATCTGCCAGATTGGTTGTATACTCGGGTAAGGAAAATACTCAGATATTTTCCTTTGTGGTCTGTCAGAGTGTGTGCCATAGACAATATAGGTGAAATGTAGTCTTTACTTGAATTCAACTCATAGTGGGTCCTGTGGTATTGTGGACACAACGTGAGGTAATTTTCTGAGTCCTAAAATGTAATTGGGACTGGTTATATTAATACGTAGTAACATGCAGGACTCTACCATTAGTTTCCTGTTGTGCAATGAATGCTATTTTGATAGAAAAAGCCAGATAGAAGGATGATCTTTGAATGCCTACTCTTCAAGTAATACCATATTCCTAGGGAAATTCCAGAGATTAAAGCCACAATAAAGCTCTTGAAAAATAAAGGTATTGTGATTGCTAGAATATTTCATTTAACTCTCCTTAATGACCACTGCAGAAATTGCAAAGATCTTACAGAATGGTCAGGGACTATTGCACACTTAATCAGATAGTGATGTGCTCAGAATATAATATTTTAACTGCAATAAATCAACATAGTGCCTGGCACCTGCTATTTAACTATTGACCTAGCATCTTTTCCCTAAATCTTAACAGCAAAGATAATTGTTTTGTGCAGTTTCCTTGTGAGAGGGGAAGCAATATGCTTTTAGTGTCGTAATTCCAAGCTAGGTTTTCTCTCCTGTTCTGTTTCAATACATTGTTTTGAGAGACTTTGTTTATGTTAATTATCCATAGGACCTCACACTGGTCCACTTTAATAATGTTATCACACTAATTGGATCTCGAAGGTAAAAGGTAGCAAACAGAATTTTTAAGACCCATGCATATTCCAGGGAAGTAAGTCCTGCAAAAGTCCAGGGACTTGACATATCAATGAGGTATTCAGGGACATGTGAAAAGAAGAATCAGACACAAACACATTTAGAAAAGTGAAAAAAAAAAAAAGATGTTTTCTTGAAGAAGTGCAAGAGAGTCAGGCTTCAGAAGACTCAGCAAGTCAAAACACAACAGGCATTTAAATGGGAAAATCTCCTGCAAAACTGTCAGGCTTAATGAGTTTTCACTTAACCTGTTTATGTTGGAGAAAGAGTAATTTTCTCACATATTATCAGATCCACAAAGGCATGACATGTCTTCAGATGTCTTCAGTTATTAGAGGTCGGGGTTGGATTTCTTTTTGTTAGGGAATAAGCAACTGACAGGAAATTCTTACAGTTTTATTATTTTTGGTGTATTTTTAGTCTCACAGTACAGGGCTTTTTTTTAACCTGTCTGTGGGATGCATACCCATGGGGGATGCAAGGAAAGATGTCAGTTTTGCCCCAAAGAGCCCACATCAGGAATTGTTGCTCCCATGTCTGTTTTCTTGGCCCTAATAGCTTTGGAGATTCTGGTGATCAGGGGAAAAATGCTTTCCCTGGAGAACACAATCATGGTGGCATCAAGCTCAGACTATCCATTTGGGGTTCATGTGCCACTCAAGCTCCATGCAGACAAGGTGGTTCACTCTGCAGCTCAAGGTGCTGCAGGTTCCAGCTGAGTGCCACTGAATTCACATCTCCCCCTTTTGATCCTGGAACTTGGTCGTTTCCCTGGTTCAGGACCCTTGTTTTTCATACTGACACAGAAATACTGGATATTGCCAAAGAAAAGTGCTAGACTATGCTGGACTGTCTGCTTTTACCCTTCCAGATCCACCCTCCGCTGCCTGCATGCATCTGTGCATGGTTCCTGTATAATGCCCTTCCTCGGGCACCCTTGTCTTCCAGTGGTGCTTATAGGTGATGTGGGGAGAGACTGTCTCACCCCACTGGATCCCCCCCATTGGGCTCCTGGGTTGGAAGTGGCTACTTTCCTCCTCTGGAAGCTCTTCAGACATCAGTTTCCTTGCTGAGGTTTGGCAGCTCCTCTCTCCCACCACCCTGCAGGCTGACAGGTGGTGTGGCTCCCCGCAGTTGCCGGTCCTGGAGTGCCTTGCCATCCTTGCCCCTGTTATTGCAAGTTATTGTTTGAGTAAAGCTTTCCTCGGTGTGCCACCTGTTTCCTGTCAGGAGACCAACTGAAACCATCATAATATCAGAAAATACCAGGATGCGCAAGTGACCATTAAAAAAAAACAACAACAACAACAAAAACACTTTCTGACAGCCTAGAGTTTTCTGAGCTCGCCTTCTCTGGAGTTTTCATTAAGATTGGTTGAAAGGACCTCAAACCACAGGTAGAGTGCAGAACTGAGTAAATCAATAAAGTCGAGTGGTCACTCCTAAGAACTCTGCAGAGGAACTCAGACATCAGACAGACATTGAACTAATGAGCTTTGCTGTTCTCCTACCCACAGCACAGACTCACTGGTTCCCATCTAGCTTGAGGAATCAATTTTATGTTTTTCTTTTTTTTAAACCAAATATATGTAATGTAATCACTTATGAGAGCCTGGTTTTGGTAGTAAAGGGCTCTAATATTTTTCATAAGTCAGGTAATATAATGCTGAATCACACTGTGTTCCCCGGATGAGAATGAAGCGGCTACAGATCTGGAAACAGACGCAGGTGACCTATTCTGTCTCCACTGTGAAGGGCAGCTCAGAGATGCTGGTCGAGATGACTAATAAAAAGAACAGAAATTCAGAAATAAAGAGTAGCGTTGAGATCCAGTGGTGCAAAAAATGACAGACGGATCAGACTGTGTGATGTGTAATGCTTCTATTCTCACTCCTTACTGGCTTAGAATAGAGGTATATTAGAAAGAAAGATTAAGCAGAGCCAGGGTTAGAACCTATTGTGAAATCAGGAAATGAATCTTATGTAATTATATAAAATTTTGTTTTCTGACCTTTGGTTTTCTATATCATGAAGTATTTTTTATATTTAGAACAGTGTCTGATATATAGTAAGTTCTCCACAGGTATTTGCCGTATGGAAGAATGACATTTCTATTTAAAATTGTAGAAGTGAGCTAAACAATTCCTGTTGTGATCAGCATAGCTATGTCGCAGGATAAGAAACATCAGTGACCATGTAAAGCAGTTGGCTTCTGTTTATTATGGCAGGAAGGGCGTCGGAAAGGACTGCCTTCTCACGCATATATCCCAGACTCTGGCATGGGTGTACAAGAGGCTACTAACAAACATATGCCAGGCACAGGGGGCAGGGGAAGCCGGGAGTGAGGAGGGAAAGCCTTCTCCCTTGGTGTAAATAACTCGAAGGCAGACGACCAAGGAAGGTTTGAATTTTCTCTTGCTCTCCAAAACACCATACTCAATTCCATTTCTTAATCTATTATGCTTTTTGCTTCTGTTAGCCTCATCACCCCGGACAACAGAATCGTTAGCACTTGTTCAATCAGAGAGCCAAGAAAAGATTGTTGCATTGTAGAAAGCTATTATCCTTTCCCCCAGTGATCCCACGAGGCAACAGAAATGTCTTATTTTTATGTTCCATTAGTATATACTTTATTTCTTCCATAGTAGTTGTACACACGTGATTTTATGAAAGCTGCATGAGTCCCTCTGGATTAGAGGTGGAGCCTTGCTGTGGACCTCCTCTTTTTCCAGGGAGAGTCAAGTTGTGCACATTGTTCATCGTGAGATTTTGAGCAGAGCCACATCCTGCCTGTGTAGTCACGGAGTGTGTCCTGCCATGCTCTTCTCAGGGTCACACTCATGCAAAGATACTTGAGGACAGAAGAAAGTAGGTAAGCTAAACACATTACTTGCAGGAATAAAATTT
>RJWJ010027021.1:0-22546 GCA_004363605.1 Indri indri
CCTATCTTGCTTCCTTCACTCCCTTACAGGTTTTACCCCTTCAATAAATGAGTTGCATATTAATCTCCATCTCAGCTCTTCTACAGAACTGAACACAAATCATTATTATTAATAATAATAATTAGAATAATAGCAAGTGATTACTGAACACTTAATGTGGGCCAGACGCTGATAAACCCTTTACTTGCATTATCTCATATAATTCTGACCCTATGGGATAAAAACAGTATTACTGACAGTTGTATTAGTTTCCTGTGGCTGCTGTAACAAATGACCACAAACTGAGTAGCTTGAAACAACAGTAGCTTAAAACAAAATTTACTCTTTCATAGTTCTGGAGACCAGAAGTCTGAACTCAAGGTGCTGGTGGGGCTGCACTTTCTCGGGAAGCTGTAGGGGAGAACCTGTTCTTTGCCCCCAGCATGCAGTGGCTGTTGGCATTCCCTGGCTTGTGTCTACATCATTCTAACCTCTGTCCCCACAGTCATGCCGGCACCCCCTCTACTGCATGCCTGTCCTATAAGGATATATAGCATTGCGTGTAGGGTGCACCTGGATCATACAGGATAAGCATCTCCTCTCAAGATCCTTTACTTCATCAGGTTTTTTGCCACATAACCTAATATTCATTCATTTGCCATATAAAGTAATATTCACAGGATCTGGGGATTAGGTAGTGGACATACCTTTTTGGAGACTACCATCCAGCCGACCACACCAGTTTGCAGATAATGTGAGGGGAGAAGGAAAAAGGAAAAAGTACGATAAACAGAAATCACAAAACAAGATAGAAGAGATACACCAGTAAAAACAATAAATTTAAATGGACAGGGCATCTCAGAATGGAATAAACAAAGAACGAAATTTAGCTAACTGTGGTTTACAAGAGATACATAAAAATTATGATTCAAAAAGGTGGAAGGGAAAATGATTAAAAAGGATATACCAGGCAAATGCTATTTCACAGAAAATTGAAGTAGCTATAGTAATTATAGACAAAACCAACCTTAGGAAAAAGCATTAGTAGGAATAAGTTGGAAGTATTGGTCATGATAGGTTCAGTTAGGCTGCAGTAACAAACAACCCAGAAGATCTTAGTGACTTACTAAAAAAATAGTTTATTAATATTTCTCTTCATGCAACATACCCGTCTCAGAACGGGAGCAGCTCTGCTTACAGTACCTTCACCCTTGAACCCAGGCTGATGGGTTGGTCCCCATCTAGAACATTGCTGGTCTCATGGAAGAAGAAAATGGCATTATGAACCATGCACTAGCTCCTAAACCTTCTGTTTGAAAGTGATGCTTCTCACTTCCACTCAGACATCGCGGCCCAAACCAAGTCACACAACTAAAACTTATGTGAAGGGGAAGGGGAATATAATCTTCCCTTAGTGGGGGAATGAATAGTGTAACAATGATACAGTCTACCATAAGGGGCCAATGTGTAATCAACAAAACCATTCACTAGGAAGTTATAACAATTCTGATATTTTATGCAAATAATAATTTAACCTCAAAATAATTTTTAAACTAACAAAATCACATTTAGAAAATGACAATTTTATAAACACACTCGGAGACTTTTGGATGTTTCTATCCAAAATGGATAAAGTAGATGAAATTAATAAAGATATTAAGTATGTACATACAACAGAATATTAATCAGCCTTAACAAAGAAGGAAATCCCACCATTTGTGACAACACGATGAACCTGGAGGAAATTATGCTAAGCCAGTCATAGAAGAACAAATAATACATGATTCTACTTATGTGAGATACCTAAAATAGTCAAACTCATAGAAGCAGAGAATAGAATGGTGGTTGTCAGGAGCTGAAGGGAGGTGGAAATGAGTAGTCGTCATTCAGTAGTTACAAAGTTTCAGTTATGCAAGATGATTATCAATTATGCAAGATAAATAAGTTCTAGAAATCTTCTATATAACAAAGTATTACAATCATCATTATTATTATAAATAATATTAATGTAAGATCAAATGAAAAAGTACAACAGTGTTTTATAAGTCAAAATATATTCCTATATATGGTTTTATCAATAAAATACTTTTATTGATAAAAAATAAATAAAGCTTATAGGATACAGCTAAAGTTGTACTCAGAGGTAAACGTATAGCCTTAAAATGCATTTACTACAAAATAAAGATTAAAAACATACCTAAATGTCAAGAAGATAGAAGAAAAACAGCAAGGTAATACCCAAAGTTTTTTTTAAGAAAAGAATAAAAAGTAAGGACAAAATTAATAAATAGAAAAGAAAGAATTAGAACCAACGAGAAAGTTCAGAAAGTTTGTCAGAGATGTAATCAATAAAATCAATTGTGTTCTTATATACCAGCAAGAATAGTTTTAAAATATTTAAAAATTTTAAAAGATGACAAAAAATTAGAAAAATATTAATGCATAGAGGAATAATAACAAAAGATGTATGTTATGTTTCTGAAGAAAATAATAAAATTTTATTGAAAAATATTAAAGAAAACATAAACAAAGAGATATGTCATGTTTATGGGTGGGAAGAAAATATCAAATATTAAGACCTTATAAAGTAATGGTGAAGATAGTGTGGCATTGCTGCAGAAACAGATAAAACAGAGGGCCCACAGAACCTTAAATATGATGAAACTTGGCATATGACAGAGTGACAGTATAAAGCACTAAGGAAAGTAGGAAATAATGAATAAATGGTGCTGGGACAACTAAGTGCTCATATGGAAAAAAAAGCAAATTATATTCCTCACTCCATACCAAAAATATATTCCATCTGAATTTTAAACTAAAAGCAAAACCAAATCTTTAAAAACCTTCAGAAGAAAATTCAAGAAACTATATGACCTAAGGGTAAAGAAGGATTGCTCAAGACACAACACCATAAACCATAAGGAAGGTGTATAAATTTCACTACATTAAAACTGAAAACCTACAAACATCAAAAGTTACCATACACAAATTGAAAAGACAAACCACATATGAGGAAAAGACATATGCAAGACATAACTAGCAGAGGATTTATAGCTGGAATATATGAAAATTCCAACTCGAGCAAAAGAAAAAAACCCTATGGAAAAATTGGCAACTGGATCAACAGGCAATTCACCAAGAAAAAAGATGAAATGGCCAGTACACATATATAAATATGGCCAACTCCAATAGTAATCACAGAAATGTTCTTTACAACAGTGACATACCATTTCACATTCATCTATTGGCAAAGATTAAGTAGCCTGATGATACCAAATGTTGGTGAGAATATGGAGCAATTGGAACTTGAAGCAAGGCAAAATTAGAACAACCACTTTGGAAAACAATCGGGCTAAATCTAGTTTTGTTGAAGATGTGCGTAGCCTAAAGATCTAGCAACTCCAATTCTCAGTACGTTCCCTAGAGAAACCCATGAGTGTGCATTAGGAGGCATGCATGAGAATATTTACTGAAACACTTTTTGTAATTTAAAAAAAAATGGGAAAACAATTTGAAAGACCATCAATAAAAGAATGGATAAATTGTGATGTATTCATGTAGGAGAATACTCTACATCAATGAAAATGAAAAAGTTAGACCTACAGTTAATAACATGAATGAATTTAAATACACAATGTTTAGTGAAAAAAAAATATTATGGAATTTTCTACAGAAGAAAAACAATTATATAAAGTTTAAAGTCAAGCAAAAACAATACTTTGTAATGTCAATGGGCATATTCAATATGATAAAATTATATTTCACAAGCAACAAATTTAGAGCAGTGCGTACCTCTGAAGGAGAAAAGAAGAGAATGGGATTGCGGAGAAGCATAAGGTACTTCAACTGAATATAGCTAAAGGGAAATGTTAAGATTTGGTAAATCTAGTACACAGATGTTCACTCTCTTTGCACATCTGAAACATTTCATAATTCTTTTAAAATTAAAAAATATAGGCCCTTTTGTTATGATGGGGGGTCCATTCAGCATCGTGGTGAACGTATCTTGCTCTTACTCTGTAAACCCATCTTGCCCTTCCTCAATAAACTTCATTTCACACTTGGCCTTGCTTTAAGAAAAAAAAATTAAAAAATATAATAAACAGATAAAAACAAGTAGTGGAAGCCTCATTCCCAGCTTGCACTTACATGGAGAAGAGGCTGCAGTTAACATGCAAGGAGAAAAAAATAAGGTCCCTCCAAGCCCACTGAAAGGTACTATAGCCAGACCTCGTAAGAATTGGAAAGCAGTCTCTTCTCTCCCTCACCATGGGTCATCTACTCATTATATTGTCTGGACTCTCAACCCCACAAGTTCACAAGACTTTTCATCTCCAGAACCTGCACAGACCATATCTCCATGTCTCTCAGCTCAAATTTCTGAGAGTATTTGATTGACCACTGCCAAACCCATGGGCAAGCCAGCCTTGGGTCAGATGTCTACATCTAATTCAATCGGCTTTGACTGAGAGGAAAGGAGTAACATAAGCCATAAGGACTCTGTTTAGGGGTTCATGGGCAGGATGAGATTCAGCCATCAACTTAGTTTAATGGGGGAGGAACTGGAACGGAAGCCCGCTCAGAAACAAAGGATGTGCATGAGGCTGAAGTACTCACCTGTGGTCTTTCCCCCACTTCATGAGTGACCATCTGAAAAGTTGAAAAAAAGATCATTCCTCACATTCTTGGCCTGAACAGCAAACTCCATGAACACATGAGAGCCAGGCGGAAACGCAGCAGTGGACAGGGGATGGGGTGGGGAGCGCGGCAGAGCTTGTGAGGACACTGCTTGCATGCGGGGGAAAGGAGTCCACAGGGCGCTGAAGCCGGCCATGGGGCACCCGGGTCCCACACTGCACCCACTCTCTCCACCCCAATCCCGCAACAGGATCCTCTTCTGGAACTCTTATCTCAATAAACAGCACCTCTATTCATCCTCTAGCCAGAGCCCTGAGCGTAATCCTTCCCCCTTCCCCCTGGCATGTGCCCTACGAACGCCCTACAACAACATCCGGTGGCTTCCACCCCCAAGAGCTTCCAGCCTTCACCAGCTTCTCCCCATTTGCCAGGCCGCCCCCACCTGCTTCAGCCTGCTTTCCTCTCACCTGTCTTCTGAAAGAGTCACTCACAACTCAGGCGAAGGATCCTTAAGAACTCTGAGTCCGAGTCCTGTCCTCATTCAGCCACCATCCAATACATCCCCACACTGGGTCGGCCACGGGGAGAGCAGCGGACGGAGACGGTTACGATCACGGCCATGGCCCCTGCACTCCACTGGGGAGAGAGATGCTCTTTAAAAGATAAACAGGAAAACGATGCTAATTGCAAATTGGATAAGTGCTCTGAAGGAAAAGCTCTGTGTTCTTTGAGACTGCTGAACCAGGGACACCTAACTTCAATCGAGGCGGTCAGGCAAGACCTCTCTGAAGAGTGGCTTTTGACCGGTCGGAGTCACAGTTCCCTTCTAAAAACCTTTCATCACTTCCCCTTTTCAAAGACAAAGATAACCCAGGGCAAAGCCAAACATAACTCAGTTCTGCTTCCCTTCCTGAACTTTCCTCCACTTTCTCTCTAGCTTCCTCTCTCCAGCCACCCTGGACACCTCTCTGCTCCCTGAAAATGTCATCAGGGAAAGACCTTCTTGTCCATTTCCCTCAGCCAGTCATCTGTCAGGTGTCAATCAAATGTCACTTGCCCCAAATAGCCATCCCTGAGCACCCCAGAGGAGGGTCTGCCTGAGTCTGGGTGTCAGATATTGCTCCTTCCTCATGCCAAATGCTCTTGCAACCATCTCTTCAAAATCTGTTAGAAACCTAGGCTCCATATGTGCAGGGGAATTCCTGTCTTGTTTCTCAGTATATCCCCAGGGCCTAGCATATTAAAGGTACTTAACACATAACTGCTAAATAATCAAAGAAATGAATGAATGACTTCACTGGCTTGGCTTTGTAGAAACTCAGAGCCTCAGAATTGGAAAGGACCTCAGAAGTCACTAAATCAGACATCGCAGACATCACAGTCTCTTCCAAGCTTTGCATCTGTCTCCCAAGCTTTTGGTGAGCTCCTCGCAGGCAGGGACAGCAGCTTATTAATCTAGGTTCCTCTGCAGAATCACTAGCCAGGGAGTTCCAAGAGGATCCTGATCTCCATCCACAGCCTGGAAACTATGTGGGAAAGAGCCTGCAAGTGACTTGCCTACACAGGATTGCAACAGATCCCACTGCAAATGTGTTCATCCTGGCTCCTGCTGCTTAACGTCCTCATCCGCATAGTTGCATCGAAGGTCACTCCAAACTCATGGCCACCCTGCCCTGTCTGTCATTCCACAGCACTCAAGATTCCCACATTATAACATTCCATTTTCTTCCAAGAATCCCCTCTCCAGGCATCACGCTGTGCCTCTGCTGCTGGCTGAATGCCTAGAGGAGCCCTGGGCTTCTCCTCGGCACTGTGATCTCTATTATAGGGAGTTAACAAGGAGCCAAAGACCGCCACACATGCACATGCGTGCGCACGCGCACACACACACCAGCGAGCTCCAGAAATGGAGTTTTTCTTCATTTCCCCGTCTTCAGGGCAGCCTCCAGCTTTAAGTCCTCCACTCTTGGCAGCAGCCTTTGCCTTTGGGAGAAAGACAAGCAACTTTAGAGTGATATGGAAATCACCCCCTAAACATTTGCAAGCCTTGCAGGACTTGGAGCTGGTCCCAAACCAAATTCAATCAGCCCTTTCTTCCCCCTACACTTGCTGCCTCCAGCTGAGACCCATCTCACACAGTGAAGCCCAGTGAATGAGGTGCACCTGATAAGTCCCAAGAGGCCCCAGCCCCGCAGAAAGTTCACCAGCAGAAAGGAGGAGCGGGGGAGGGAAGGAAATGGAGCCAGGCCTGGGACAGCTGCCATACTAAGCCTGCTTTTGACAGAGGCCTCTGCTCGCACTGAGAAGGACCTTCAGCTAAAACATGAATTTACACGGCAAGGAAGTGATCCCGCTGGCCTGTGGGCCCAGTTCCTGAGCTTTTAAAGACTGAAAATGTTCAGCTTCTCAGTGTTTGACTCAAAAAGCCCTAAATCCCTCTAGCTTCTCAGATTAATAAATGATATTTGCAACTGGATACTGTGATACTGATATTTCTCCCCAGCTCTTACCCATAAAAACCTAATTGTAAAGCATTCATTGAATTCGATCCTCTGATGAGACAATGAAATTTCAAAGGATCCATAAAGAAAGGCCGAAGAAAGCCTTTAGCACACAGCCCTGTGTGCTCTGAAAATACAACAGTGTGTGTGTATAACTGTGTCTTGCTAGCAATAGGAGAACCGGGGGATTTGCGAGTGGAAGGCAAATCAGAAGGACAAGACACCAACCAAAGGATGCAATGGTGATTGCTGAACTGTAATTCCACAGGGCAGCTACCTAGGACAGAACCCAAGGTGTTTGCCCTAATCCTTCTCAATACTGATGGTTAAACGGCACTTTCCCCAGCTGTCACACATTGTAAACTCCCTGCCTGCCATCGGCACATGCTAACCAGGATTTCCCTAGCAAAGCCCCACTAAATTCTGTTACATCGAAACGAGTATCAAAATATTGGGAGGATTCGGATACCCTTGCGTGATGTCTCTCTGCTCACATTGTCACAGTCTAACCATCTAAGAAGAGCAAATCCAAGGGGAATTAGAAAACCGAAATGATGAAAACACCTCCCCCAGTGCAGGGTTAGAAAGCTGTCTCCATCCTTCAAGCAACAACAAAATGTCGCACTGTGTCGTGTTCTGTTGTGCTTTTTGGTTCCATCGCTCCCATGTTGAGGGAAATAAAACCTGAGCCCTGGAGCTGGACGGTCACAAGTTTTCCTCCAGGCTCCACGATTTTGTGACCTTAAACAAAACGCTTAACTTCTTAGAGCCTTGGTTCCCTGGAGTAGGAATAGGGGTCATGATGGGAATAATATCTACTTCTTTGGTACATTGTAAAGGCAATAATTACTATTGTCAATGACGTTTGTGATTTGTGAGAGCTACTGTGTTCTTCACAAAGTCCCTGAGACGAGCAAAAGACTTCGACAGCCAGCCCTGCTCAGGCGAGTGCATCGCCAAGACCTACAAAGTTACAAGAACGTGAAAGCCATGTTTGCTGATCCTCACTGGTAAGTGATACAAAATCCTCATGAATTATACAAGACGCCTCATGTGTAAACAGAGATATCATTTAAAGCAACAAAGTCATTTCTGAACTGTGCTTCAGTGACTATGAGCTATGGATTCCTACCTCACTGCAACTTCCAATTCCCTAGATAAATCCTCTGTCTCCCCAAAAGAAAACTAACAACACATTTTTGCCTCCCGTTCGAGGACAACTGACTCTGGAAATAGACATGGAGGCCCTGGGAGCGCTGCTCAGCTACACCGTCCCACGAGGGCCTCTGGTCCCTCTCCCTGCGCCTGCTAATAATGGAGACACGTCCCAAACCCAGCTCCATGCAAGCGGCTGGGTCAAACTCACTTCCTGCCTGCAGTCTGTTTCACTCCTTCTGGGCCCCTTCTGCGCAAACCCACGGATGCAGCTGTGTTTGCGCTAACATTCCTGCAGGGGGGAGAGAACATCGCTGCAAGGCAAGAAGAGGATGATAATTAAAACAAACAATAAAATGAAAATTTCATCAGCATTTTCAGCATATGAGTTTCAACGAGTAGCATTTTAACACGGAGCTGGGACAATTCCATTTTGGCAGACATCCTAAATCCTTTGAAGCAGGGAGTCTACCCATGTCCTTTCAGGAGAGAAGTCTGGCTGGAGCTCTGGGGAGCTGGCCAGGAGAGGGTATGTCGCTCGTGGCCTGGGTCTTCCCCTTGCTGTGAGCCTGACCTGTGCTTTTGCAACGGGATTTCAAGAGCTCTGGAATATCATGCCTCTAAGAGGCAAATAGGAAGGAGAAGGGACATCCATTGGGCCAAATTAGGCCAATCATCTCTGCTTTGGGAAATCAGACAAAGCCAAGCCAACTGGCTCCTGGGAAGAAGACGTGGCCAGGCCCAGACAGGACAAGGCTGAAATGAAATCTAAAGAATCCAAAAGGCCCCAGCTGTCCTTCAGAAGAGCCCAGCAGGACAGAGTGCAGAATTTCCAGCACCCAAAGCTGGCAGCACAATAGAGAGAGGAAGTGGGCAAAGGAGAGTTGGGAGAAGATGAGAGCAGGGGAAGGGAGCCTTCTGGATTTTCCAAAATGCTCTTTGGTGACCATAGTGAGTAGCTAAGAGGTCAGGTTGTCACAGACAAAGCAAGGTCCAGGCCTAAGGAGGCAAATGTCTTTATCTCTCAAAGAGCTAGAGGGCACAGCCCAGCTGAGCTGGAGCCAAACGCAGGGACAGAGGGGCAGCTGCAGGAGGCCCAGGGCCGGTGCGGAACTGGAAGAGCTGAGAATCTTCCCAATCACCTGAGACTCTCTCTACAAGGGAGACACCCAAGAGAAAACCTGCCAACTAGACATCACCACTTGTATCCTCAGCTATTTTTAAATGTGTTTTGTGTTCCTCAATTTTCTTTTTAGGTATATTATGTATTCAAAACCTGATTTTTTTTCTGATTATTAAAGCGATATATATTCTCATCAAAAAAAAACAAACAAAACAAAAATTTAAATACTAGGTGCCCATACTCTCCTCCACTTCCTGAGATAACCATGGTTTCTATGTTGGTGTCTGTTCTATATCCCATATATGTATACATATATACAATAACTATTGTCACAAGTTCAAGATCATAATGTACAATCTATTTTGTAACCTATTCTCCCCACCCAAAATACCATGAACACTCTTCCATGTTGCTTCTGTCTCCATCAATAGCTTTTTATGATGAATAGAACCCAATAACTCTAGATTCAGTCAAACGGAATTTATCATATGAATCAGGAATCTCTTGCAGAACCCAGGAAATGCCAGCTGGGATGCAGTGACCAGTGTCGCCCTGGGAGACACCCCGGCTCCCTGCCCAGTGCATGGCGTTCTCTCCCTGCAGCCCCGTTCTCTGCTTCTGGGAGCAGCAGCGGACAGCAGCCACCCAGCCTGACCAGCCCCACCAGCTTCATCCCGAATGCATCCCACCAGCCTGCTAAATTCCCAATTCCAAATGCCTGAGGTAGGTAATGCGGCTGACTCGGTTGATGTCATTTTGCACCCTCGAAGAAATCAGCTGTGGCTGGCGGGAGTGGGAGATGCAGGGAATTGGTGTACCGGTCCATTAGAGAAATGGACTTCCTCACAAATGTTATTTACTGTTTCTTCAAAGGATATGCCAGGAAAACAGCTTGTATCAGTCAGGGTAGACTAACTGCTGTTTACCAAAAGCCCACAGGCCTATTTCTTGCTCAATCCCAGTCTCCTGTGGACCAGTGGGGATGTGGCGGGTGGGGGCCAGGAGAGGTTGGCCCCTTCCATCTGTGGCCTGTCTCACAGGGCCTTGGAGTCCTCTGCCACACCTTCTGAACACAAAAACTTAATAGCTTCTGATCCACTTGCTTCCAGGCAATGCCATTTGCAAAACAAACACATTCAAGGTCCTTTTAGATATAATTCTAAAATATGCTTGATTGCTTTGTTTCCTCCCTCACCCTCCCGCCTCTCTTGTTCTCCGCAGCTGTCTTGTGGCTACACGGAACAGTAGGCTTGAATGCGACAGCCACGCCCCAATCTAACTTTTTGCTTACAAGACCAAGTCACTTTGTTCAACTGAAACATTGTGATGAGTCTCTGTCTCCTACAAACTTTCTCAATCATATCTCTTACTGTTGGGAAGCAGTCAGCTTTTCTAATCCCTCTGGAGCAGATTGTATTTTACAAAAAATGGCCAGAGCAATCTTGCCAGTCTCATGTATTCTCCCAGAACCTTGACACTCGGCCCACTGAAGTGCGACTCCCCTCTCTCTGCATATGTGCTGGCCTTAGTGACTTGGCAAGAATGACTGGCATGAGGTAGAGGTGACACTGCCTGACTGCTGAGGCCAGGTCATAATGGGGACGCAACTTCTACCCAGCAACCCAGTCACCATGCTTCGAGGAAGCTCAAATGCACCCACATGGGGAGACCAAGAGGAGAGGTCTACGTGCAAAGGCACAGAGGTCCCAGCCAACAGCCAGAATCAGCCACCAGACACGCGAGTGAGTGGCAGACAATTCCAGTGCCCTGCCTCAAGTCTTCCAGCTCACCACCCCAAACGAGGTGTCCCTGCTGTGTCCTGTTTGAATTCCTGATGCACAGAATCTAGGAGCATAACAATGGCTTATGACACCACATGTTAGGGTAATTCATCGCATGGATAACTGTTGGAACATGTTTGATGCCTCCACATTTCTGCATTCCCTCTGTCGCTTTTTATTTTTCTTGCAAATCATCTCATTCTTTCCTAACTTCCTCCTTCTTGTAATACCTTGCCCAAGGCAGGCAGTAGAAGCCCCCCATACATAGACATGCACACACTGCTAATATTCTATTTTCCAAACACTCCTCCCCGAGCTAAAATCCCAGGCACATGGTCTCCCTTCCAGATCATCACTGTGAAGTTCTACCAAATGCTTCGCCACAGCCACACGGGCCTGGCCAGCCTTCCAGCCTCCTGCAAGTGTTTCCTCACCACCCACCACCGGACTGTTAAGCCCTTGTCCCATGTTTTAGACTTTTTTATTATGGATGCACCCACTTCTGGGACCAATTCCTAGATTATTCAGGGTAGACTCACTTCTGTAACAAAAAAATCCCATCATTCAGTGGCCAGACACTATGGGGTCTTGTTTATTGCTCCTGTCATGGTCCGGTGCACGTTGGAAGGTAACCGCTCAGGTGCAGGCTCCTTCTGTCCTGTTGATTCTCTGCCACCAGCGCTCGGCAGCCTCCCCCGGCAGCCTCCCCCGCTGTGCGTCCTGCCGGCATGGAGGAGGATGGTGTGGCCAGTGCCCGAAGGCAGCACACCTCACCTCGACCCACAAAACTCTAAGGAAGGCTTATGTAGTCAGCTGTGACCCCGGGAACAAGAAACAAGTTTGATGAGCATCTAGCCATCAGCTTCTACCCTGCCCCCAGCAGGGGGAAAAGTTCAGGCACAGCAGTGTTGTCGCAGAGGCCCTGCGCTGTGGGGACCAGGCCTCCCCAGGGACTTCTTCTTAGGGACATGCTTAGGCTTGTCTAGCTACTGCCTGCCAGGATGGTAGGCAGAATAATGCACCCCAAAGGTGTCTATGTGCTTATCCCAGGCCCTGTGAATACCTCACCTCACATGGCAAAAGGGACTTTGGGCCCAATCTCTAACGACATGCATCCTTAATTTCCCGGCTGAGGTCAGAAAGGAAGATGTCGTCAGAGAGATGCAACGTTGCCGGCTCTGAAGACAGAGGAAGGATTGTGAGCTAAGGAAACCTAGAAGCTGGAAAAGGTAAGCAGACACAGAAAAGACATCCAGGAAGCAACACAGCCCTGATGACACTTTAACATTAGCTCCACTGCACTTCCGGCCTACAGAACTGTAAGACAGTAAGTTTGTGTTTTAAGCCCTAAGTCTGTGATCATTTGTCACGGCAGCAATAGAAAACTTGCAGTAACTGCTGTCAGCTCTAGATTCTGAGCCTAACATTTCAACACACATGGTGCCCAGGGCTCCAGTAAGAATACACTCTGCGTTCTTCTAACTAGGATCTGGAAACCCTAAGGAGGCCTCTGCAAGAACTCCGACCTGCTTAGATGCACCCACACTCTGGCGTTCTTTACTCCCCTGCACCCAGACCTCCGAGACACACACCACCGCCTGAAGGAGGACACTCCCGGCCAGCCAGTCAGCACATGCTGTGTTTGAGCTCCTCTCTGTGCCACTCACTGTGCAGACAAGAGCCCACCCTCCTAAGCTTGGCCGCTGGCAGAGCAGAGAGACAGGCTGGCCAGGGACTGCCGGGGTTCTGCCCAGAGGCTGTATATGACAATGTGGCCACCATGCTCCCTACCACCTTCAACAACTCCCCTCAAGAAAGGATCTGGATGTGATTCCCCATGTGGCCACAATGATTGATGCCTTAAAACACTGCACATGCTCATTCACATGCCCAGGGAAGATGGGCCCTGTTACATGACTCTACGGTGTAAGACCAAACAAAGAGAGAGAGAGAGAAATACAGAATTTTAGGCAGCCAATTAGGTGAGAGTAGGACTATTTGGGTCTCTGTGTTTTCTCAGGATGCCTTCAATAACCAATATTCTACCTGTCTATAAGTGGAGCCTAACCCAGCCATAAAAATATGCACACGCTTGGGGGAAGAGACGAAGAAGGAGAGCTAGGAGGAAGGAGAGAGAGATACGAATTGAGAACACAGGCAAGGAACTGGCTCATACACTGGCTAAAGGATGGGAAATGACACCCATGGGCTTAAAATGGACTTTAAAGTCTACAGGTGGGAAGGGAGCAGAAAGGAGCAGGAGGTGGCAGGGTGGACGGCTGACGTGGGCCGAGGCCCCCACATTTTCCAGCAATCTCGTGCACAGTTAGGTTGCAGTTCCTGCCACCAGAGCAGGGCGGGCCCACCCTGCAGCCCACCCACCCAGGGGCCTCTGCTGCTCCTGGAATCATAAGCTCTAGCGGCCCCCCACCTCTCCCTGGAACAGCAGGAGGAGCTTCCCAATCCTGTGCGGTTTTGAGATATTCCCCCAACAGCCTCCCAAGTCCTGGAACAGCCTCTCCAGATCCTCTGGGGAATTCCTGACACAAGGCCAACTAGGATTCCCTGATGAGCCATAAAAATTGATTAGCATAATTAGATCAGACACACCATGGTATCACTACAGTCCCCGCTGCTGTCTTCTCCCTTCATTAATAAAATGCACACCCAGAATATAATTGTCTGGTCCCGTCCTTGCTGGCCCTGAACGAGGTCCCGCAGGAGAAGGGACGGGGTCAGCGAAGGGGCCTGGACATTCCCAGTCCCCCACACTCCCACTCTGCCCCTGTGCACTCCAGACCCGCTGGACCAGGAGGAGCAGCCTGCTAGGCGCCAGGCTCCTGGTGGAGGGAAGTGCACGTGGAAGTTGGAGAACCAAAGCTAACCCCATCAGTCAGAGATGTTCATAGAAAGACTTTCCTGGGGCCCAAGGACAGTCCAGCCTAGACAGCATCAGAAGGCAATAAGTTTGGCAAGCACAAAAGTTCGCACAATCTAGAGACAGCAACAACTGGGACAGTCACTGTGAAGATGTATTTCTGTCTAAACTGCAGACAGTAATATCGGGAAAAGTTAGAACTGAGGGACTTCACACAACCTCAGGGTCCCTCTGTTTCACTGAAAATTGTCCACGGGCCTTTGTTACTCCAAGCCCCTCTCAGTTTTATCTTTATTCCAACCCTGTGATGCTCCAAATTTTGGAACTCTCTTCAATTATTCTACCGAGAATGAGATCCCATTGCTTACTGAATAGAGAAGCTGAGCAAGGCACACGAGACCCCTCCAGCACCAACGCCAGCTGAGCGGGCGGAGCAGACCCTGCAGCCTGTCCCGCTGTCCTCACAACTGCGCATACAGCCACTAAGCTGCCCCAGGAACATGGAAGGAGAAAAGTAGAATGAAACTGAGTATTTTACAGCAAAAGCCATCCTCGCCTTTCCTCCCGATGGAGGTACCATTTCACGACCACTGAGATAAGGGATCAGATTCAAAATCCATCCACAGAGAAAAGACATGAGAAAAGGCAGAGGGATTTCCTTTTGCGAGATTTCATGTTATTAGCAACAACCTGACAAGAAGAAGTGACATTTATTGAGCACTTCCAGCCCCCGTTAAGCATTTCTCTATGCATTCTGTTACCTAATCCTCGGAACGCTGCTGGGAGGGAAGGACTGTCATTGCCCCCATTTTCCAACAAAACTAAAGCACAGAAAGACGAAGGGCCTCTCCTGAGGCCACCCAGTTGCTGTGTCGCTGAGCCGGAATTCGGACCTGCTCCGTGTGGCTCTGAGCCACCTGCCCCGCTGCGGTTCTGATGCCGCCCCGGCACTTGTTTGCAGCCCCAGGCTTGCAGGGAAGATCCAGACACCTCCTATTCATTCTTCCATCAGGGGTTTACTGAGTGCATACTATGTGCACAGCACTGCTCTAGCGCTAAACACTTCCGCGAACAGAGCGGGCAGAATCTCTGCTGTCTTTGTGGAGCCTGGTAGTGTAGAGAGACAGACAATAAACATGAAAATTAGAAAATCACACACTCCATTAGAAGGTGGTAGGATAAATGCTATGGGGGCAAGGAGAAGGGAGGTGAGAGATGCTGAGCAGTCTAATTTTAAATAGGGCGTTCAGGCAAGGCTCACCTAGAAGCTGACATCGGAACAAAGGCTTGAAAAGGTTAGGGAGCGTGCACACAGTGTAAGAGCAGGCCTGAGAAAGGTCTCTCCTCCCAGACGTGGAACATCCACCCTAATTTCGCAGAATCCCAAAATTTTGCCGCTAAAAGAGATACAAGAAATGTGACCGTGGCTGGCACATAGTAGGTATTCAACATTTGCTAATTTCCCTTCCTTTCCTTTTGACAGGGATGGGTTTTCTTTCTAGGAACAATATTTGAAGAGAGTTCGGAAATTTGGGACATTGAAGGGCTGGAACAGAGATGAAACTGAAGGGGCTTTGAGGAACAAAGGCCCATTGATAATTCTCAGTTAAGCAGAGGGACTCAGCCCTGTATCAAAGATCAAATTAACGATGCTGCCTTTGCTTCTGTAATGGGGTGAATGGTGTCTCCTAAACATTCCTATGCTGAAGTTCTAATCCCCGGCATCTCAGAATGTGACCTTATTTGGAAATAGGGTCATCGCAGGTGTAATTAGTGAAGACGAGGACAGACTGGAGTGGGATGGACCCCTGTCCAGTATGCCTGGTGTCCTTATAAAAAGGGGAAATTTGGACACAGAGACTTGTACACAGGGAGAACACCACTGGAGGATCAAAGGAGAGATCAGGATGATATAGCAGAAGCCAAGGAACACCAAATATTGCTGGCAGAACACTAGAAGCTGGGAGAGAGGTATGGAACAGGTTCCCCCTCCCAGCCCTCAGCAGGAACCCGCCCACACCTTGATCCTAGCTTTTAGCCCCCAAAATTGTGAGACAATACATTTCTTTTGTTTAAGCCACTCAGTTCATGGTACCTGGTTATGGCAGCCCTAGCAAACTCATGAACTTTCCAAGCCTATTGCTTCTGATATCTCACGGGGGCTGTTATTAAATTGAGAGAGAGAATGTCATGGGAGCAAGGAAGAAGAAAAGAATTCAAGTGCACTTGAGAACAGTATCTTGGAAAGAACTTTAGGTGCCAATACTAGTACTTGAAACTGACCGGAAGCAAATAGTTCAGAAACCTACCAAGTGTTTAAGGGAATTGAACAGCAAAGAAACCATTAGAGAGCCTAAAAGGGTCTGCGAGTGAAAAGCTCAGGCCAATCGGAAGCCGACATACACCCCATGCCCTCTCAGATGTGACCACGGAGGGTGGGGGACAAGGAAGACCCTCCCAGACGGCAGGCAGGGGCTCTGCGGAACCACAGACGGGACATCTCTCCCAGAGAGCAGAAGCAAGGTCTCATCAGGGAGCGCCCCACTGCCAGGGTGGAGCCTCGTCACCTTGCCTGCCAGCACACTGTGTCCGTCCTCAGGCACGGTGTGCCTGCCGATCAACTCTGGCCAGATGGACATTTTGGGGGCGATGTGCTTGTGCTTGTTCCCCATTGCACCTTGAGGGCAGGTGAGTTGCCCTTCTAGTTCATAGGTGCCAGGCCTTGGGAAACCACACGAAGACTTGAGGGAAAAGATGCCCCCTCTGAGGCCAGGGTGTCTGAGCGAGTTTTGCAGAGGAGGGAGAGCACGACAGATATCTGGTGACCGGAAGGGCGGCCAGAGAGGGTGGTAGCGTTTGCCAGCCGTGCACCAGCATCTGGGATTTTGTCTTCCTCTTCTTTCGCGGCACATAGCGAGACCATTTCCCGGTCTCTCTCTTGGGGTAAGGTGGCCACGTACGTGCGCGCTTGCCCGTGGAACATGAGAGAAAGTGATGGGTGTCTTTTCCCATCTAAGAAGTGTCTGTGCCCCTCTCCACCCGCTTCTTCCTCCCACCATACAGAGAAAGAGGCAGCCGGGCCACAGGGGATCACACCTGACGAAAGATGTTCTTGCGTCATCGTGGGTGGAGCGCCATCTGCTGGTCAGAGACGCCACTTCGGACTGTTAACATGAGCAAGAAATGAACTTGCATCGTATCATACTAAGCCACTGACATTTCGGAGCAGCTACTGTTAACCTACTGTTGGTCCCACTCACCCCAGCGTCCCCCGGTGACCGGATCTCAGAGTCAGAATTCAAACCTGGCTCCCTGAAAGTGGGATCTGAGCGTGCGCTCAATCCACCACTCCAGCCCCGCCCCAGAAGGTGCTCCTCCTGACGCCTCACGGCACGACTCCATTTAACCCTGCGACCTGTAAAACAGGCAGTGCTTTCCCTTTGATGCAAGTAACAAAACTGAGGGCAGAGGTCACATTGCTAAGTGGCACGGCCAGAACTGCAACCCATATCCAGCGACTCCAAAGCCGTTCCCTCCAACCCAAGGCCGCACCCACACGAGCTCCGTCCGCGCAGTGGGAGGGGCCTGTGCTGTGCCTTCTCCCTGCCCCGTGTGAGCCCTCGCCGCACTGTGCATGACCTCCAGAACTAGGGGGAGCTCCCTTGCCCCCAAACTGAGGCTCCGGGAGGCAGTGTCCACAGCGGGGGGTGAGGGTGGCCCCTTAACCCCGGGGGAGGCTGTTCCTCCAGAGCCCTTTGCTCCCCTTGCAACGGTGGAGGAGGCATGCAGACCCATTTGCCCTCTGAGGAGTGCTTGGCAGCTCTTCACACGTAAATGTCTTAAATATCCACTGTGCTTTAAAGTAAATGTGCATATTTTGGTATCTTGGTACGAAGCCATTTCAAATATTACCCAAGGAATCTGGATGAATCACCCTCTCTGTTTGTGTCCCTGTTCGTGTTTCCCTCCTTCCTTCTCTTCTTTCTTCCTTCCTTATTTTATTTTATTTTTGTTACCTTAAATCCCTTCTGACACCACTCTGTCTAAGTGCTCAGGCAAGGAAAGCTAATTATAATGGGAAATTTCCTGGATAAAGAAAATAAAAGTCATTTCAAAGTCAAATAAAAGTTATTTTATTGTCCACTCTTTTACATTGCCCAATAGCAATTACGAAGCAAGGTTTTGCTGAGAATGGGAATGCCTGATCTTAGAGAGGAGGGTCAGAGTTTATGGAACACAGGTGCACAGGTTTACTCAAGGGTCATCTCTATGGGACACACACAAGGCAGCTGCCATTATCCTCATTTAACTGGTGACAAAACTGAGTCTCAAATGTATTAAATAAATTTCTCGAGGAGGTACGAGGTAGCTGAAGGGGAAAAAGAAGACATTTCCTGAAGAACCCGGGCCCCAGGCTCTGTGGCCAGGTCTTGGGGCTGCCTGGATCCTGTTGTCCCCTCCCACCCAGCAGGACTTTCCTTGGCACAGGAAAGCTGGCCCACCAGGACTCCTTCCTGTGTTCTGTAGGTCTCTTCTTAACCTGCTCTCTCCTTTCACATTTGGTGGACAGAAAATGAAAACAGAGGTCGTTTTTCACAGCTTCAATAAAGGCCAATTCTCTTTCCTTCCCCATTTTACAGATGGAAAATTGTAACTCCAAAAAGTAGTTTTTCCCTAAGACATTTCCAGTGAATTACTTCAAGAGTGGCACCATCACCTTGAAAGGACATTGACTGTGTCTCCTTGTTCTCAGGCAGAACGACCCCTTGGCCTCCAGGAGACACTCTCCACCCCACACCCATCTCCTCCACTCTCTGCACCGTGAAGGCCCACCTCAAAGCCTGGAGCAAGATCAAAAAAGTTTGAGCAGCAAAACCCTCTGGCATATGATTCATTTGAATGGCAGTGGGTAACATGAGAATGAATTTCAGAGTTTGGGGCCAAAGATTGAACTTGGAAGTGGGCTTGCCGGAATATTAATGTCAGGGGTGGGAGTGGAGGGGATGCGGCAGAGACAGCCAGAGAGGGAAAGAGAGCTGTCTACTTGTGTCAGGCGCGAGCTCCAGAGCAATAGAGATATACTGGGAGTTCAATTTCTGTTTGCCTGAGCCAGGGAGAAAATCTAATTAAATATGGTGTCTGAGTTTGGAGAAGCTGGGATGGGGCTGGAATATAAAGTGTGGCAGCTACCCATAGATCAGAGGGCAATATTAATAAACCCACAGAAAGGGACAGCAGGATCCGCTGGTGGTATTGATAAAATGCAACGCAAAGACAAAGCAGGCTGGGAATATTGCATGATAATGCTGATAAAAGCACACCAGGGACGCCGCCCCACAGTCACAGCCCCTGGACTGCTGCGTAAGGAGCTGGCTGCACAGCGGCTGGTCCCCTCTGCTCTTCCCCAATCTCCCCCTCTCCACCCTGACCGTGGTCCCACTTCCGTTTCCCACAAGAACACAAACTCGGCATCAATGAGCTTTTCCAAGAACGACTGAAGCCAGGGCAGGAAATGAAGAATGAACAGGAGGAATAAGCAAGTCTCCATTTCAGCGGAGAACATTTGGAGAAGGAAGAAATAATAAGAGCTACAGAATTCCTTTCTAAGCAAACTTCAATAAAGGGCTAGTTGTATATTTGGCTCAAGTAGAGAAGAGTCTCTCATGGAGGCTGAGGGCTGCCTATGGGAATAGTCTTTGCTAAGCTGCTCATCACATGTTAGACACTCACAGCATTCCCAAAACCAAGGCAGGAGCCCCGGGGATTTACGGTTGTCAAGGAACCCTGCGAACTCCTTGAAAGTGTTGGGGTGCAGGCCAGTGGGATTTCAGGGTGACATCCCTGGAGACTAGTTGCTGCTTTTTCATGGATCCTCTGTCTTCTCATAAACCGTTCCTGAAGGGGGTGCCGATGGGGGGCTTTTCTTGGCAGGTGGCAGCACCACCACCTGCACCTCGACCTTCCTCAGGGACCACTATCTCGGGTACAGCAAGGCTTTCAGATCTCAGTTGAACTATGTTGTTCTTTTGTCATCTGTATTAATTGCCATCAGCTGGTACATTATGATTTTGCCTTATTTTCCTAAGCTTTCTGTGATAAAGCTAGCATCTGCCTCAAGTATTTTCAGCAATTTTTATTGTGTATTAATCTGTGCAGGCTATAATGCTGCATTGTTTTCCAGGGACTGTGTGTGTGACCATAACAGCAGTGGCTTTCAACAAGTGCATTCTGCTTACATCCAATTCAACGGTGAATCTATGCTTTGACCTGCCTCTGCAGCCCCCTATCTGACCTCTGCAGACACTCACACCGTCTTCTTGGGAGCTGAATTGGAACTGGAAGATTTTCGTTGGAAGCCTATCTCCAGTACTCACTAGCTCAGTGTATTAACCTCTCTGAATTCTCTGAGCCTCGGTTTCCTTTTCTGTTAAATGGGAATAATAATAATTTCAGCCACTCTGGATGGGGTGTGAGGATTAAGTGAGACAATCTATGAGGAAAGTGTTCTTCAAGTTCTGAGACTGCTGTCTGGCCACACGCCTAGAGAAATGGAAATCCATTCAACACTCAGGGGAAGCCTAATTATCGTAACAGCCGCTTACGTTGGTATTGTGCACCACAATTTCACTCAGCCCTCATCAAACGTGTCACTTGATCTTGACAACATCTTATGAGGTTTGGCGGCACTGTTTCCATTGCATAGATGAGAAAACTGGATCTCAGACACCAACCAAAGATCTTTTCAGATGCAAAGCTGATCACATCATGCTGCCGCAGCCTTGAACTCTCACCCTTGGGAGAAGGCAGTGTGGAATCTGAACCGGAGCCACGGCCCGCCACCCTGACCTGGACCCCCTCACCAGCTCCCAGCTCCCCCTGGGCCATCAGCCCTCACTGTCCACACTAGGGGTGGTGCTTGTCCTAGGCGCTCAGCATCTCTCAAGCCCTGCTGCGGTTTCCTGCCCCCTCTATCCTCCTCGTTCCCTCTGCTGCCACCACAACAGCCAAGTCTTAGACAGGACAGGCCCACTTGCACCTCAGGGCTTTAGCACATACTGTTCCCTCTGCCTGGAACACCCTTCCCAGATCGCCATGGCTCACTTCCTTCCCTCGCTGGGGTCCTTCCCCAAATGCCCCCTCCTCAGCAAGGACGGCAGTGTCCGTGGTATATAAAAGAGTAACTCGCAGTCACTCTCTCCACTCTGATTTCCTTTGCTTCAAAGCGTGTAGCACCCCCAGCCTCCTATCTATCAGCTACCTATAAATCTCTCACTGTCTACCCCTGTCCCCCAGAATGTGAGAGCAGGGACTTCCTCCCACCCACGCCGGTAACTTCAGAGCCTCCAAGAGTGCACATGTGTTCATTAATTCATCCAAGAGTTCATGACATAATTTTTTAAATGGGTCTCAGACAGATTAAGCCACTTGCCCTTGACTTGAGTACATACCTAGGAAGTAACAGAGCTGGGGCCTCCAATTCAGTGTTCTTTCTACCATACAAAAACCTAAATTCTGAATAAATATAATTCAGGGTCACCATGATACAAAGAAGACTCCCATGGCCAAATACATCCTGCAGTGACCGAGGAATCCAGTTCCACTGCAGCCAGGATTCAGTCGTGTCCCGGCAGCACTTCAGACGCCCTATAGTTGGGAGGACAGGAGGGAGCCAGACTTGTCACACTCAAGGGGTCAACGTGCGCTGACTGCTGGGGAGTAACCTGGTCGGTGGGCCCTCCTCTGGAAGAATTTTTCTCCCCTTTGACCAAATACAGCTGTGTGTGTTGTAGATTTACCTGTACTGTCTCTCTTCGCACCCTGATCACGAAGGTTTTATTCCTGGCAACGGAGCAAACCTACTGATGGGGACTATGATACGGAAAGCGGGGCTTGTGGAAGACAGAAAGAGAGACAGGATGGTGACAACAGATGACAGACAGATGATAGGGAGAAAGATGACAGAGAAAGACAGAAAGAGACGTGGAGAGAAGAGGGGGAGAGGGGATAAGGGAGGAGAGAGAGGCACAGAAAGAGAGAGAAAGAGGAGGAGGTTGGGGAGAGCCTTTCGTGTTCAGTGGGAAGTATACACGGCAATCCCAAAGGCTCTTCCCCGAGGCTGTTAATCGCTACGGGAACTGTCACCAGAGTGATCGTGGGAGAGATGCTTTCTGCAGCCAGGGTGCGTTCAGAGGGTCCTTGTCACACCCATGACAGAATTCCGTTCAGAGGAGGAAACACATGGTTCGCAGACCAGAGTGTGTGACCTCGATGGGGGCTGGGGTGGGCAGTGGAAGGACAGAAGCATTAGGAATACAGACGGGGTGTCGCATCAGCCTGGGCCTGAAAACACAGCAGGTAGATCAGTTGTAACTGCGCGTCAGCAGGCTGGTTTAGGCTACGCTGAATCCGTTCAACCTGTGATAAGCACCCACTGAAGACAGACAAGACCCGGATCTTGCACTAAAGAATCTTCCAGTGTAGTGAGTCTGAC
>RJWJ010027022.1:0-22516 GCA_004363605.1 Indri indri
TTTATCTAGTTGAATCTGCCTTTAGTTGTTTGATTTAGTTTAGAACATACCAAATGTGAACACTAAATATAAAAAAATATATAAATGTTGCACATGTGTAAAGATTGGATGTAACTGGTAACTAAAACTATATTTTTATTCTTTGGAATAAAACTTTGACTCTGAAGATAATAAATTTCTCTCCATATCCATTTATTGGGGTCCTATTTAAAATGTTTCATATGGAAAATATTTGAAATGATGTATTTTTAAGTAGATGTTTCGGGTTTTTAATGATAATTACTTTTACTATTTAGAGAATTTGTAAGCCTATTCCACATAATCAATAACCATGTTGTTTTTTAATAACCATACCAAATGAAATAAGAAAGACTCAAGTTCAGTAGTCTAAGTTCCCCCATAATTACACTAACTCAATTTGGAGGAATGGTGCATAATACACTGAAAACATACCTGTGTATAATGAGTACACACAGGACCAGAACATCTGAATGGGCAATACGGGTTGCATTCATGTTCGTACGGGTAGGTGAAATCTCTCACTTCATCATACCATGCTTGCACATGAAACGTTGGGGACCTGTATCTATTAGGAAGAAAATAATCACAAAGAGCAAATTAGGTTGGAGAAAATGTAAAACCAAATATTGTAAAATAGATCGGTAAAGTTTGAAAGAAAGATATTTTTGTGTAAGTTACTAATCTTAAATAGTTATGCTTATTACATTACTAATATATCGATGATTTAAAATAAAAATAAGTAAAAAAACTGCTGAGTATTCTGTGTTTTTTTTTATTATTTGTCTAGTGATTACTTGTTTTTCTTTCAGGCACCAAGTTTTCGCAAATTTGCAATGATGAATTAATAAGCATTTCATTCAAACACTTATTTTTTCAGAAACAAAAAGCTGTGCTTTACAATACCTTCCCCAGTGTGCTCCCAAGTTCTGCCCAATTGACGGAAGCAAGCTTGCAGGTCCGTGTTCCCACACACACGTTTCAGCCCAGGATTCTGCAGACCTTTCCAGCTCTACATCCCATGTCTACAGTAAAAAACAAAAATACAATGTGCACATGTAGAGTTTAGACATTTCTTCAGAATATAGTGTAGATCAGTTCTTACATTTTTTTCCTTCTTACTTCTTTGTAAAGTCAACAATTTAGTCTGGGTTCTCACCAGACTCAAAAGTCATCTAAATTTTTGCATTAGCCTCCAAATCAATCTCCCGGCCTCCATCTCTTACTCCTCCAATTCCCCCCATAAGCATTTAGAATCACCTAAGAGAACACAAATATACTTCAGTGATTCCCCTGTCTAAACACATTCAACAAATTGCCACATGCATAAAGTCCAAAATCCTTGGTCCCACTGTTCTCTGTCATAAACTCTTCTGGGCATCGCTTCCTGTGTCTAAACATCCTCCTCCCAATTATTTGTCAGACAGGACTCTACTTTTTCTTCACAATCCTGTTGTATAAAATACTTTCTCTGTGACACCTTTCAATTCTCTTAGATGTATGCTATTCCCTTCTTGGGGCTCTTAAAGCTTTGTTGTATTCCTTTGTTTAGCACTTATTACATTGCAATGTATTTACTTACACATCTATCTCTTTCATGAGACTGTGAGTTGCATGGGGCAGTTATTAACTCATGTCACTAACTTTGGTCTATTTTCTTAGTCTGTCATATGAACAAGGTAATTAATAACTGCTTGTTGAATACATGAATGATTATTAAATCTGATTCCTATAAATATAAATGTATTTTTATATATAACATAAAATGAAGGTAACTAATTAATACTTTTTAAATAATTTATAAAGAAATAATTTATATTACTGATTAAATTATTTCGGTGAAGTGATTACTGAAATAATTTTGCAAGTCCTGGGTTTAGCATCCAACTTGCTATTAATTTGAAAAATAGGCAGTCTAGTAAGTGTGGTGGTAGAAACAGAGCCAGGTAGACCCGGGCTCAATCTTGGCACCACAATTACAGCTCTCTGGGCATGTGAAGAGAACAAGAAGACGGTCCTGGGAATGGAACCTGAGGACACAACCTAAGGTGACAGCAATGAGACTGGAAAAGAGCAGACAGGGAAATGATGTTTAGGAATTTAAATTTCTAGAAGTTGATAAATGTCTGGAGGTAGGTGGCGAGGGAAAGTAAAGGCGAAGACTGATCACATTACCACATTGGGAAAAAGGACACAGAAAGAGAAATAGATTGTTGTAACAGAAATGTGTGTCTGTTTTTCTAAGCATATTTCAGGGGTGATGTAAGAGGGCAGATATGCCAAGTAGAGCAGCAGTCCCCAACCTTTTTGGCACCGAGGACTGGTTTCATGGAAGACAATTTTTCCAGGGGCAGGGGGAGCTCATGCGGTGATGCTAGCAATGGGAGCACTGTAAACACAGATGAAAATACAGATGAAGCTTCACTCGCTCCCCACTCCGCTCACCTCCTGCTGTGCCCCCCACCAAGTTTCACAAAAGACAAATTCTCCATTGATCCAGAGAAAAAATTATGCTCTGAAGATATGAATTTTGAAGTTTTTCACCCAGAGATTAATTTCTTCAGGAATATGACCCAAAATGAGGAGAGGAATAGAAAATTCTGTGATTATCAAAATTAAAGGAAAAAAACACAATGAGATAATATAAGAAGTCAGGAAAAAATGGTATCAAATAAATTAAAGAATCAAATTATACAAGTGATAAGAAATTTCAGGAGTAGAGAATGGGAAATGAGGTCAAACGCCATAGAGAATTATGAGATTTACTAAGTACTAATTCATGATTAAGAGTAATTTCCAATCAATGACAGGTGGAAAAATCAGAACACAGAGGGTTAATACATGAATGAAAAGAAGAAGTGGAGAAAGCAAAGCAACTGGGGGATACTTTCTTAACACTTAGAGAGCAACAAGAGATACCGGGCAAAAGTTATAGGTAAGATGCCAGGGTCTAGGGAGAATCTGCTCACTTGCTTTGATTTTTAAAGGACAGAAGAAACCTAATAAAGACTATAGGCCAAAAGGAAAACACACTGGGGAGAAAGAGCCATGAAAAAGAACACTTGGAGAAGAGAAGTTTCTTCATTCATTTAATTTTTCATAAATGAACATTCCTCCCTATTCCATGGTGCGTCTGAAATATGGTAAATCATATTTTCAAAGTCACAGAGTAAAATTTATACAAAATTAGAATAAGTATATTTTCATCATGGTACATCTTATTTATCTAGCAAAAATGCCAAAATAAAGTGTATTCATATGCAACTAAAAAAATAAGAGCAGCAAGAGTAGTTGATTCTCATAAAAGCTTTAATTTTAGTTTGAAATAATGTCAAATATTCATTTATTTGCCAATTGTGAGCATATTAGTACCTTTATTATTTAAGTTTGACTTAATTTTATAACTATATTTTATTTATTATACAAAGATATAATTTAAATTGTGGTCATTACTTGTCCAAAGAAAAATTAAGAAACAATGAATTCGACTGAAGTCCCAGAAAATGGACAATATGTTGATTTCATTTTATATCTAGAAAGTGGGAAAAATAATCATCTCTCAAAAGTAAGCAGGAATCCAGGTAGGGTTCCCTGGAAAGCAAGTTGTCCATAAGAGAAAAATAAATTCTTATCTTCAATCCTGGAAATCAGATTCTTGTACACTAGTTTAGTCACATGCACAATGAAACTTCACTTATGCACAGGTTCCTAACCTATCATAGCAACCTTATATTCAAAGAGCCCCACGAACCACAAAAAAATATAAACAGTTCCTAGATGGCTAAAAACATTGCCTTGAAACCACTGTGATGGTTTTAAAATACCCTTCCTACCAAATGTGGAGCTGAATTGCCTCCTCTCTCCTGCCATTTTAGCTGGATAGTGACTCATGTCTAATAGAAAGAATGAGCCTGTGAGATTTCTAGAGGCTAGGTTAGGAAATAATGCTTCTGTTGTTTTCTCTGTTGAGATACATCTTGACAGATCTGAGCCAACAAATTAGGAGTCCAGTCACCCTGAAGAGGTAGCCAGAAAGACAATGCCGAGAGACCACACAGAGACAGAGACACAGGAGTTGCTCTGATGGTTTGAGTTTTCCTAGCCCAGGCATGAGACTTGTGAGTTTGCAAGCCCTCAGATGATGGCAGCTCAAGGCAGGACAAACATGAGAGAGACCCTAAGTGAGGACCACCCAGCTGAGCTCTTAGAAGAGTCCTTAAGTTCCTTACTCAGGTCAATTTACTTTTCTTTTACACGTGATTCTACAATCTTAGATGTCAGTTTTTCCTATGAAATTGAAAATGGATCCTTTTTAGAAAGGACAGCCAAGCATGATGGCTCACGCCTGTAATCCTAGCACTCTGAGAGGCCCAGGCAGGCGGATCGTTTGAACTCAGGAGTTCAAGACCAGCCTGAGCAAGAGAGAGACTTCGTCTCTACTAAACACAGAAAGAAATTAGCTGGACAACTACAAATATAGAGAAAAAATTAACCAGGCATGGTAGCACGTGCCTGTAGTCCCAGCTATTTGGGAGGTTGAGGCAGGAGGATTGCTTGAGCCCATAAGTTTGAGGTTGCTGTGAGCTAGGCTGATGCCACAGCATTCTAGCCCCCGCAACAGAGCCAGACTCTGTCTAAAAAAAAAAAAAAAAAAAAAAAAAAAGAAAGGATATATGACTAGGTCCAAATTCACAAATTTGTTATATTTTAAGTTCGTTTGTATCTCTGTTGCATAGAAACTGGAATAAAAACTATCATTCAAATGTGTCAGCTGTAATAGAAGGTAACTGAGATCACTCCAAGGACTGAAATTCTATTGCTGAATATATGCCATGGATAAGGTGTCTTTAAGATATGATTTAAGTTTTTTGCTTAATCCATTAAAATAGGCAAAAAAGCATATTGAATAAACTATAATACTGCTAAAATATGGGCATACATTATTTTAATATAAGTGAAATACCAGCAGAACTAAAATTTAGTTCATCAATATTTAAAACCTTAATTAGTGACAACTGTAAAAGTAATTATCTATTCAAAGAATCTAATCAAGCATAGGTGTTTAGGTCAAGTTCAATAATATAAATGAAGAAGATTTTAAAATAAATAAATAAATAAATAACCTTACAGAAAATACAGCTATCCTGGAAGAAATATTATCAGGATATAACAATAATATGATACATATATTTTCATGCTAAATCAAAACATTTCAGGTTTTAAGACCTCCAATAACTCATGCCCATCCCATTTAAATGTAGGTTTGTTTCCACACATGTCTATTTAAATTTAGGTTTGCAAATTAAATCAAGATGGCCTAAGGGGCTTCTTTTTTTTCCCCCTCTGAACTATTCACCCAGCACTAATTTAAAGCCAAACCACACTAAAATTGCCATTTCTTTATAAAATGGGTATTTGACGTGTGTAGAAATAAAAACAACTCTACTTTCCAACTACATCTGTAAGTTTTTCCTTCTTAGAATATAGCAAAGTATTCAATGAAGTTTTATTACTAAAAGAAACATTTAGAATACTATTGACATTCTTTGTGTCCAGTGATATTTTTAAGCTGGTTTAAACATGGAGGCTTTCTCATTTCGCGCTTTTTTGTGTATGTGTGTATATGAGAAATTTTAATCTTGACAAAGTACTTTCAAAAGTGAATCTAGAAATGTATAGTAATTTTAGTAAAATACTGTACTTGTAGAAACTGGATATTATGTAGCTATCTAGACATATGGAAAATTTAATTGACTAATATCCTTTATGAAATATGAATAATATGTACAATTCATATTCCTAACAGAATACCTACTATGCTGCTCTAGTAAATAGAATAGTTGGAAATCATTCAAGAATCTAGTAGCTTTAGGTAGAGTTAATATTGCTAGCTTACCAATGAATTGTATCTGTGTATATTAGGCAAAAACAGCCACTTGTGACATAACTTTTTCTTTCTCTTTGACACTGAGAATAGTTTTCTCTCTTAAAAAGGATTAAATATTTTCAAATATAACATATCTTCTTGACAATAGTAAACTTATGGTTCTTTCCAGATTTACATAATTTGAAAATTCATGTCCTGGGAATTGTTTACTCTTTGACTTCAAAATTTTTATTGTAGTACATTAAACAAGAGTTGAAGTCCAATGTTAGCCACTAAAAACTTTTCTGAAGATAAGTATTTTCTGATAATTGAGGCTTCAAGAATATCAATAAAAAACTAAAATGGAAGGTATATTATTTTTCAAATAAATATGACACATTAATTTCACAAAGAAAACTAATGCTAAAGAGCTTTTCATTAATTAGCATTGTTTTAGATTATATTGAAGAATATGGGTAAAGTTTTGTGAGATTACCTGGTTGATGCAAAATTGTGTAATTAGACTAGACTTTTCACATGTAAGTTACCCCAAGGATCAGTGGTGGGGTGGAGGTGATAGGCATTCATTTATTCACTAAGTTATTGGTAAGTACTTATTCAAGAAAGTATAATTCATTTACCAAAGAAACCCAGATGACATGGAAGATGTTAAGTGGTTTATTTTATAGAGTTCTTTAGATTCACCAATGAAGAAAATAAATAAATTAACAAACAAAGAAATTTCAACAGAAAATTTACCAGCATGAATGGTCTAACACCTTTAGATGCCTCACAGAAATAATTACCGATTAGAAACTCCCACAAAATTCCATAATTGTGTTATTCCATGATGTTATTCTTTGTAGGGGGAAATAGGATTGTAAGATTTTCAACGATTCTAGAAAATCCCACCAAAGTGGATGAAGCTACAATAGATCATTTCAAAGACATGCTGAGAAAAATGTCTTTACATAGGTAAGATAATTTTTTGTCAAAAAAATTAGAAAATAGGAACAATTGTAATTAACTATCTAAAATTCTAACTAGTACAAAGTTAATATACAAATGATTTGATTTGTTATAACATTTTGCAAAATTGATGTAGCTTTAAGATATAAGATAGGCCAGGTGCAGTGGCTCACACCTGTAATCCTAGCACTCTGGGAGGCTGAGGCGGCAGGATCGCTTTAGGTCAGGAGTTCGAGACCAGCCTCAGCAAGAGCTAGCTCCTATCTCTACTAAAAAAAAAAAAAAAAAAAAAAAAAAATTAGCCAGGCAACTAAAAATAGAAAAAATTAGCCAGGCGTAGTGGCGCATGCCTGTAGTCCCAGCTACCAGAGAGGCTGAAGCAGGAGGATCCCTTGAGCCCAGCTTTAGGTTGCTGTGAGGTAGGCTGATGCCGTGGCACTCTAGCCTGGGCAACAGAGTGAGACTCGGAACCCAAAAAATAAAAAAATAAATGTGAAAAAAGTCCCAATTATTACACTTAGGTAGTCTAATTAAATGACAATTAAAAACCAGCCTATGATAGAATTTGCAACTTAATATGGATTCTAAAAATAAGCATTTCTTTCTGGCAAAATAATAACCTAATGAAAGCATGGTAGCATTGAAAAGGCAGTTACGCTGAGAGCCCAGATCTAGGCTGGAAGCTCTGGTCTTACCTTCTCACTTCTGAAAACCACAAATAATGCAAATAATATGATGAAATTATTTTTTTAAACTGTCTTACCATTTGCAAAAAATTTTTAACAATTAATTCTACAAACATCCTTTTGAGACATGGACATCTGCATGCTTAATTCAGAGTACCACTCCATCATCTCCAATCTCACCTACCCTAATTCTGAACAGTCAATGGCTGTCAGAAGTCATGACAGCACCTTAGCTTTCAATGGTGTTACGAATACCGCTTCCTTAGTGCCATGTATTTTGGACATACACAAGCAAGGACATTCATGATAAATTTTTTTGTTTTCTTATACAGACAGAGAAAATGTAAGTAGGCACTTGTTTAAATTACTTAAACCATAGATAATTAAAATATATGATACACCTGGAAGAGTTTTCTTTCTAATTTAAATTGTGTATTTTCAAATTTATCTCTTTGATTATGTGAAGTTTGGTTTCCATTTCCTTATCTCTACCGTTAGGGAGCTAGAATAAGTCTTTTCAATTTCTTTTAGCTTTAAAATTCTATCATTTGTACTTAAAGAATGTCCTGTATTGCTCATAACACCCCATAAGAATTATTTACTGTAAAATAATATTTCTGGTGACAATTAAGGGTATCTCTTATCTAAGAAGCAAAAGCTATTTTGTCATCTGCATCTGCAAGGAAGTTTCAGATTTTCTAATTGTGAGTCTAATTATGAAGCAGAGCTCAACTGTTTCTGAATCATGTTTTAATATTGTTAATAACAGATAAATACAACAGAGAAACTTCGGTAAAACTTCTCGATTAGTTGAATAAGATATTCTTAATAAAAAGCAAAAACCAAGCCTCTCTTCAACTTTGTACTGAAAATACGACAGTAAAATATTTGAAATAAGGCATAGACTTCCACATGTAATTTTTCTGCACAGCTAACAAGAACACTGGGATTTTTCAATCAGCTCATGAATGTAGAAGGGGTTAAAAAAATCAAACATATACAATTATCTTTTTTTAAGTACCACCTTTAAAGCATAATTCTTGCTATGCACCACTTCTGGAAAAACAGGTTTATAAATTATCCACCTTAGTTCAAAACTAAACCCCTCCCAAATCACTTGTGTTTTCCTATATAAATCAGAAACTACAATCCAAAGATTAGTAAGTTCTCAATGTGATCCTCTTTATAGCAATAACTTGATTTCCAAAATAGCCCAATGGTTCATTATTCTATGGAAGTAACACGCTTGACAGTTCGGGAGGCATTCGATTCAAATTCCAAATACAATGCCTCATGATAATATCTTTAAAGCCATTTTCTTTTCCCTCCAACAGACATCAATGAAATTAATAAGTAAATAAACCTGTGCTGAAAGAGTGTACGATGCTTTTGTGACTAAATCATGTGGCTAAGCACTATGGAAAACAGCTGTAATGCATTCCTCACAATTCAATTACCTAAGGTATTTAAGTGCTATGCTTCACCTGCTCTAAAAAGACTTTGTAGTTATAGGAAAAATGTACAAGGCTCAGATTTCAAAGGAAGTACTTGTGTTATGGGGCAAAGAGGCACTGCCAGCTACTGAGAAAGCTGCATTACCTCAAGGCAAAGTACATTTTAGGGTCTCCTGGAAATTACAGAGATGTGAGGCACCTGTGGCAGTGTTTTACTTAAAATCTACTTTAAAACAAAGCCTTAAAACCTTCAAAAAAAAAAAAAAAGGAGCAACCTAATATTTTAGGCAACTGCTTATTCATTTTATTAAAATTAAAATATTTTTGACAGGGAAATTTAATATGTGGATAAACTCATAAAAGTATTTCAATTAAGCCTGTTATTTCAATATTATACAGATACCGTATCAGATGCAAGATACAGGGCTGATTGTCTTCCTGGAGTAGCAGAGCCATTGATTTAACATAATTCTTATGTTTTCTACAGAACGTCTACTGATTCATCTCATCTCATCTCATCGTTGAGATCCCCCAATTACTATATACTCTCTTAGCTCTATTGCTTTGGGTCTTAATTCCCAAACTAGAATTTAAAGCAAAACTGTGTCTTACATTTTTTGTGTAGATACTGTAAAACTTGGCTTATCACAGATCACCAAAATATGTACTTATTGATTATTTCTAGTCCCACAGTTGCCTGGGAATGGGCAATAACAGGTCAGAGACATAAGAGCCTAAGTTCCTTTGCCTTCTACGTTACATGTTCAATATACTCGCAGATGGGAGGGTATTGATAATGTACCTACGTTAAATACAGGTAAAGCCCTGAATCATGGAACTTGGATTCTTTTTGTAAATGTCATTATCTTCTTCTTGACTTTCTGATAAATCCAAGGCTATGATGTTTTCATTATTTTTTATTGTCCTTTAAGAGAGGAGTAGTTTAATCTTCAAGATCATGTTCTGGATATTTGAGTAGACCTCAGTATTTAAGGAAATTCTTTCGCAATTAAAAAGTACCAACTAACTTATCAGTTCTTTAAGTCTTTATATGTAGACATTGGATCAATTTATAAGAACGAACATCTGCGTTTAGTTTATTCATAGCCCAGTAAATTTTAGATAGATGCAGGATTGATCTAAAAGCCAAGCCTAGAAAAATACATGACAGGAAAGAAAAGCTCTCAGAATAAATCACTTTATAATATCTTACGGATTAGTTTATGTTTTATATTTAAATATCAAATATTTGGGTTCATCCCAGAACTACTGAACCAAAATCTATATTTTAACATTACCAGGGGATTCATATGCACATTAAAATTTGAGTGGTATTATACTAAAGCACCCTTATAGATACCCCCCAAATCATACCTATTTGCTTTTCTGTGAAAAACACTTTTTATCTTTAATATTCTGCTGATCAATTTCAAAATATTCTTTGGTTAAAAACTTAAAATATAAAGCATACAGAGCCTACTAAATAGATTGTGCCCCTATTCATATTTTGCCTTCGAGGTTGATATGCTGCCAATATAGAAAATCTGCTATATCTTTCCCAATAAGCTATGTATGTTTAAGTAATTGACTTAAAGACACCTTATTGATTCTGTTAACTAGTCAAAAGAAGAAAAAAGTAAGAGTCACCAGATCACAGTTTTTGGTTCTTATTTCTGGCCCATTTAGTAACCCACTGATCCAAGGTACACAGTTGGGCCAGCAGTTTTCCATAATTCCAAATTTAATTTTCAGATTCCCAATCAACTATCTGTATTTAGCATTCAGTTTGCAATGTGAACCTCAAACACACTATTTGGTCTGTATCTCTACTCGATCTGTATTATTTAATATCTGAATACTTTAAAAATCAATCTCCTACCAAGATGTCTTTGATCATCTCTTTCTCATCTCCAGGGTCTCCAAAGGTGAAGCAGGTGACACACCATAAAGTAACATGACCAACGGCAAATCAGAGAAGGCATCATTGCTTTCAATTTCTGATTTGGGGCAATACCTTGACATATGTAGTAAACTTCTTCTGTATCTATTAGACTTCTGACTTTAAAGCCCTGTGAAACGAGTGAACTTAAAGCACCTGAAAACCTCCCATGAATGTGACTCCACAAAGATTCCTACACAATATCCCTTAAACGATTTCATAATGTCCTGTCCTCAGACCTCCTCTTTCCTGTCCTCTCAATCTCAGCTCAGCTATGATCTTGCTTCACAGTTAACCGGGACAAAGAGAAGCATTCACGTGACAATTCTCTTTTCTTCATCAAATACTCCAAACTACCTGCTTCTGTACCAAAAACCTCAGCCTTTCCTGTAAGAATAAATGAACTGACTTTGTACTTATATTTTCTTCCTCCTGTATCAAGCGCTTTCTCAACCCGTTCGTTGCCATCAACCTATAACACACTCTCCAAAAAACAAAAACACAAGATTTCCCATATTTCTCTCTAGCTATTACCCCATTTCTCTGATCTCCTTCACAGCAACATCATCTTGAGGAGTTAAAATTAATTCTCTACTTCCTCACCTCCCCTTCTCGTCTTACCTCCTAAACAAAACTTCCGTGCATACCTGACCACTGGAATTACTCTTATGAAGATCACTACTGACCTCAGTATTGACAAAACCACTGCTGGTTTTTCCTCTTCATTTTATGCAGCTTCTCGGCAATACTGAAAAAAGTTGACTTCTCTCATGTTGGACTTTCTCCTCCTGACTTCTGGTACACGAGTCTCTCCTGCCTTTTCTTCCAACCTTACTGACCACTTGTTCTCAGCTGCTTTGCTAACTTCTCTTTTCTGCTCAACCTCTACACAGTGCTGTGCCCCAGTCCTCAATCTATGGCATCCACGCCTTGTCTATAAAACACATTCTCTCCTTGGATGATGTTCAGTCAGTTCAGTTTAAATGGTTCCTAATGATATCTACATGATTTTCACATTTTTATCCAGTTCCACCTCTCCACTGACCATTAAAGGCAACTTAAGATGGCATGCATCTCAAACATAGCTTAGCCAAAAAAAACTCCCGATTTCATCTTCATTGTCTCCGGTTTCTCCTCCTGTCTCAGGAAATGCTTCAACTGTCCCCCAAATGGCTTGTAAAAACCTAAGGACATTCCAGATTCCTCTTTATCCTTTACTGGTCACACTAAAGCTATCCAACGTTATCGCACTGGTCCATGTCGCTCGCCATCATCTCCCACACAGAATACGGCCAACAGCTTCCAACTCGTCTCTCTGCTTTCGATCCTTGCCTCTCCCTCAGACCATTCTCCGTAAGGTAGTCAGAGTAATTTTATAAAATTTGGAAATAAGAGCAGGTCAGTCCCTTGCAGGAAACTGACCAATGGCTCTCCACTTCACTCAGAATAAAGTCCAAATTGCTCTTCACC
Source organism: Indri indri (assembly GCA_004363605.1). Classification (NCBI taxonomy): domain Eukaryota; kingdom Metazoa; phylum Chordata; class Mammalia; order Primates; family Indriidae; genus Indri; species Indri indri. The sequence goes on from RJWJ010027022.1 coordinate 12,403, forward strand.
TAGAAGGCCCGAAAGGATTCAAGCTCATGCTTATACATCTATTTCATTTTCTAACACTTCCCCTATTCCAGAATAAAATTCAGCCACTCAGGCCTCTGTGGAATTGTGACCTCATTCCTGACTTTAAGACTTGACCCCTGGTATTCCTTCTCCCTAGAATGATAGGTCTCTTTGTTTATCTGACTCCTTCTAATTCAGCTCTCAGATCAAAAGCCACCAACTCATAAAAGCCTTTCCTAAATACCCTTACGATTAGCTCCACCTCTATCATCCTCTGTCATCTCACTCTGCTTATTTTCACTAACTTGTTAAACTTTCCATACACTAATGTATTCCCCAGCATCAAGAACAGTGCCTGGCACATGAATGCTCAGTCAATATTTGTTGAATTAAATGTATTTTCCTAAACACAAATGTATCAATAAAAACAACAAATTGCTTTAATCAATTATAAAAAAGCTTTGCCATATCTTCTTAAAATTATATTTAGGAAAACACAGAGTTACTCAGACATAAATACTGAAATATTTTCAGCAGATAATTCATTACCACTTGAATTTTCACATTTTTCTTTCCATAAACTAAATATTGTATATATACACATGTATTACATATTTATATGTATCATCCATATTATATATATTATACATAATATACATAAAACAATGACCTATTGCCATTTTTATAAACACTTGGCTTTAACTGAGTTAGTAAGAATCATTAAAAATGAGAATTTAAATTTTAAATCATGTGCAATTATTTGGTTGTACAATGTCCTGTAAGGACTATGTGAAAGAGCACAGCCTGAACGATAGCAAAGAGAATGTTCCTGAACTAAACATCACTCTCAACTGCGATTATATATGATTAGAAATTAATATTTTCAGTTTTTAATGGAGGCATTCAGTAAAGACAACTGCAAAAAAAAAAAAATCATGTAACTACATTTTCCTACTGACCATCATAAAATCTGAGATATATTCCCTAATTGAATTATCTCTTCCAAAGCTAAGTTGAAAACTTTTGGCTAGAAGAGTTAAGATCGTGGATACCACCTGACCCATAGGAGATGTTGCATGTTTGATGAATAAATGAATAAGCATGCCAATTTCTCTTATCCCATTCTTGAACCACTCTTGGACCATTATGACTTCACCCAAACAGTTTTATCAGATCTCCAGTGGCTCCCATATTGTCAAATATGTTATAATATTGTCATACCTGCATTTTGTTTGAGCTTTTTATAAGCAGCATTTGGCAGAGTTGATCATGCTTTCTGCTTTTCTTCATTTGAATTTCAGGCCTTCATGCTCCTCTGGTTTTCTTCCTAATTCTCAAGTCCTCTTCCTGTTCCTCCTCACCTTCCCTTCCTCTACACTCTAATGTGTGTTAAGGGTTCACTTCCTGAAGATCTCTATCCATTACTTATTCCCTTGACAATCTCATCCATCCCCATGACTTTAAATACCATGTAAATGCTGATGAATCTTAATTTTATGTTTGAGATTGGCCTACATCTATCTAATTGCTATGTATCTAATTGCATACTTGACACATTCACCTGGATATTTAAGCTAAATCTCAAGTTTAATATGTTCAAAATTGAGTTCCAGCTTTCTTTACCAAAAGCTGGTATATCTGCACTATCCCCAACCTTAGAAAATGGCAACTCCAATGCCTCCAGTTCCTCAGCTGTACAGTCAGTCCCCCTCCCATCCAAAATCTGTCTGTTCTACCTCCAAAATTAGATAAAATCCCAATAATATTCCCCATGATAGTAAAATTGGTGATTACTGGACAGGAACTGGACCACTTCCTATTTTACTTCTCATGCTAAAGTTCTCATCTTCTATTTATGGAGGGAAGGAGGAAGGAAACTGGGTTTGGAGAGGGAACAGCAGACCAGGTAGGAAAAGAGTAGGCATCTCTATCCCGGGGAGTGTGGGAAGGCAGAAGTTGGGTTCTACCTCCTCTAATCTCTTGGAATTATGTTGGTAAAATGGGTACCAAGTAACTGGTGATTTCTGGAATCTCTGCAACCATTCTGGAAGTCCCTGAAAGTTAAAGGATCCAGAATCTTTCCCATTGATATTTAAACCAGAGTGGAAACTGCCATCAGTTTTCAAAACACTGTAGCCAAGGCTTGGATAGATTTAGATCTTGCATCATATGCAGGAAATCCCAGCCTACTGGCTGCCTCCGAGCCAAGTCAATTTCATCCATCTTGCAATAAGGCCTCCTTAAATTTTTCAAAATTGATGTTACGATCACAAAAGGGTTTATATTCACACTCTTAACATTTCTCCCCACCTTCTGGCTACCATTCCACTCCCAGCTACCATCAATTGCTATATGGATTATTGCAATCACTTTGTCTTCCTGTTCAAAACCATGACCCTCCTCCTACCAACTGAAGTGTGTTCTCAACAAAGCCAGAATGATCCTGAGTAAATATAAGATCATGTTACTCCTCTGTCCAAATGCATCAAATGGTTTCTTATTACTTAGACTAAAAGTGAGGGTCTCTATAATGACCTGCATCTGCCCTCCCCAATTAAATCTCTGATCTCATTTCCTACACTTCCCATGCTCACTCTCTGTCAGCCACCTGGGCCCCCTTGCTGAGTCTGGAGGATTCAAAGCCTTCACACCTCTTTCATGCAAGGAAGAATGTTTGTTGTGTTTACTGCTGGGCCCTGTACAGTGTTTGGCATATGGTAAACTCCCAGTATGAAGGAATAAATAACAATACCATTCCAAAATTTTGTGGCATTTTTCTTGGTCTGTTCCCTTCTTCTGTTAAAACTACTTTTCTCTCTTGACAATCTAAACCCTTAGACATATGGCTATGCCTAACATTTAAGGAAGAATCTTCAATCTCCCAGAACCCCAAGGTAATTAATTACTAAGTTCAATGCAATGAGCTATAATGTTATTTTCTTCCTAGAGGCATTGCCATCTACGGTGTAATTTTCAAAAAGAAAAATACATTAAAGTGTCAATGTCTTAAAAGAAACTATTGAAATTAAGGTTTTATAATTTTTTAAACTCTATAGACAAAAATACTTAAAAACAACTTTATTATATGTAACTAATACTATTAAAGTAAAATAAAAAACACTTTATGAAAATTAAATCAGCTATTTTAAATTTAGGAAAAAAATATAGTAACTGAAAATACTGATGATATTCCTTGAATCAACAAAGAGATTTCATGTACCTGTAAGTGCATGTAGATACTATATATCAATAAAAGATAAAAATATTATTTTTTGAAAATTACCAGGCAAGCACCAGTATACAGACAGAAAATTATTATTTAAGAACCAAGAGTTGTGGCTGGGTGCGGTGGCTCACGCCTGTAATCCTAGCTTTCTGGGAGGCCGAGGTGGGAGGATAGCTGCAGCTCAGGGGTTCGACACCAGCCTGAGCACAGTGAGATCCCGTCTCTAGAGACAAGAAACAACAAAAAAAAATACACAAAACCACACAACCCACCCGGGCATTGTGGTGTGTGCCTGTAGGCCCAGCTACCCTGGGAGCTGAGGCAGAAGGATCGCTCACAGCCCAGGACCTGGAGCTTACAGTTGAGTGACACTCTTGTCTCAACAACAACAACAAAAAGAATCAAGAGTTGAAATAACTTTAATTGCAATAAAACCTTAATTGCAATGATTTCCTGACACTTTTATCAAGATTAAGAAATGTGCTATGGTAAACAAAAAATTGTAAGGACATCATTTCTTTATCTGCATTTATTTTGAATGTTGGATGTATGTCACTGATGGTAAATAATGTCAGAAAATATGGATTTATGAGAAAAAAAAAGACCAACACACAAGCTAAAAATAACTTTTGCATATATCAGACTAGAATCACCCTGTTCAACAAACTAGGTTGTCTCATGTTCAGTTTCTGGAACTATCTGTTGTACTGAAGCACAGAGAAAACAAAGCAAAATATGATTTCCACTTTTAAGCACAGCCTTAGAAAAAAATGTAAGTAACAAACTGGAACCAAGACATCATATGCATCAGCATGCACCACCGCCTGAAAGCACCATTGCTTATCTGGCTCACAGCCTCTGGTTGCCTAGCAAAAGGAGAGGTATGCAGATGTATTTTGTTCTACATTTGGAAAAGTGCCTGCCAAGGGTCTGCCCATATCCTCACCCGTCAGTGAGGTGAGAGAGTGAACATGCACAGCCATTAGCCCTCCCACCATGGTGTCTGCCAACAGTTCTCAAAAAGACATGGAAACAGTAGTAACAGCAAGAGATGGTGCATGTTATTGGCCTGTGTGTCCTTTTTAGGTCAAGTGCCCTGGTAGCTAAAGTACATTCTAGACTTAGGTGCATTTTGTATAATAGTAAATGACTTTGGATTTTAGTCAATCTATAATGTTTTTGAGGCTATAGATTAAAAATTTTAGCAAGAGATAAATACCCACTAATTCATTTTATTAAATTCTGCAACATTTGAATACCTTTAGTATTAGCTTAGTAGCTCTATATTATAGAATTATTTGAAAAATAAAAAAAAATCCTGAATTATTTGAAGCATTTATGCCTTCCTCTCAAATGTTTCCAATTTCCTGCATCAATATCTCTGGTTTTGGTGATAATCTACCTTCTAGACTTTTGTTATTATAATTTCTCTTTCTTACCTGTCCTCTGTATTTGTCTCATGTATGATCTTACCTATTCTTTCATCCATCCATTCATTCAACACATATTTATCGAGCATTCAACAATATTCAATCAACAAACATTAACTGAGTACCTCTTCTATGTACCAGGCTCTGGGTTATAAAGGTAAATAAGGTATAATCCATACCCTTCTAGGAATTCGAAGTCTTGGAAAGGAAAACAGACATGCAAATATTTCATTGCAACATAACTTTAATACTATAAATAGGCTTCAAGGAAGTACTTTAGGAGTGGGGCAGAGGAATGGGTATATCAGAGGAAGCTTTATAGAAAAGACAATGTTTGCGTTTAATCTTGGGGGATAAGTAAAAGTCTGTTAGGAGGAGATAGACTGGTATTCCAGGCACAGAGGCCACTAAATGAGCAAAGAAGCACAGAGGCATGAGGAAGCATGACCATTTTTAAGAACAGCAAGTAGTTCAATGTGAACACAGGTTCAAATACACACAAGGAAATCAACAGCTATGGAGCAGACTGCACTACGTGTGCTTCCATTTAGAAGCTAATCATGGCGGACTTTAACTTGTGAGCAGCCTGGAGTCAAAAGAACTTTTGTGCAGCTGAGCAACCAGCACAGATTTGTGTTAGAGGAAAAGTCAGCTTTAGTAACAGTGAGGAGAGTGGGCTAAATTAGAAATAAAGTAGGAAGAGATTGGTATGGTCCACTAGGTGGAAAGCTGTAGTACCAAGGTAGGTGTGAGACAAAACGAGCAAATATTAGGATGAAATAGAAGAGATGGATTCGAAAGACATTTGAGACAGAATCTATAAATCTTGGCAAGTAATTGTGTATTTATGTTTACATGTGTATGTTACAGAGAAATGAGTGACGGTAATTGAGAATGTGTCCAATTTGGGGGCAGGGGTTTTGAATGATTCTTAGAGACAACTGAGCAGATGTTGATGAGATTCACTGGGAAAGAACCCAGGAAGGAAGGTAGGTAGAGAGTTGAGGGTGGGGGGAAAGGATAAGGCAGTTAGGTTTCTTTTTAGACATTTTTGGCTTGATGTAACTGTGGAGTAATATCACATGGATATGATCCAATGGGCAGTAGGAAATAGGAAAATGAAGCTTAAAGACAGTGTCGGTGGGGGGAGATACAGAATACAGAGCCACAAAGGTACAGTGGTACTTAAAGTCAAAGGAGTAGGTAAGGCCCTGCAGGCAGGGAGAAGGCCAAAAGTGAAAACCTAGGGAACAAACTTTTAAGAGATGGGCAGGAAATACAGACATGGGGATGAAACAACCAAGCAACAGGGTCTTAAAACCCATGGCAGGGAAGGCTTGAAGAAAGTGAAATCTGTTCGGAAGTATCAAATGTCTTATCTCATTACAACCTGTGAAGTTTATATTCTTTCACTGATTTGACCAATGAGAAAAACAATTCTTAGTATTTCTTCCTCCAAAATCTGGAGGCAATGGGTTCACTGGATGACCTAAAAGCCCCTGTTTCTCAATTTACCCTAAATTAAATGTAGGTAATCTCCGTCCTTAGGATTACTGGTTTCTATCACCAACAATTCATTTCTCTGCTTTCAAATTCTGCCACAAAATCTGTACTTTCATCAACCCAATCTGCTTCCCATTCCCTAAAACTAACCTGCCAATTCCTGTCACCCTGTGTTTTCCTGTTCCTCTTCCTCTAAATGACGTCTACCTTCCACCCTTTCTTATGATTCATGTCCCTGACCACCTTTTAGAAACAACATGTAGCTTATCTTCCCCATTGATTAACTCTCACAATTAGGAATGTTCCGTTATTCTGTGCTCCCTTGGCATTATTCATACACATAAACAAAGACTGTTGTGTCCTCGCTTACTAGAAATGTGTCAAATGCGTCTAGTCTTTCTTCTCAATCAACCAATAAGCTCTTCAAAGGAAGATATGACTTTTCATTCTCAATTTTTAACACTATAATTTAGGGGCAGGGATATAGGGATGTAATGTTAGTAAGTGTGAACTAACTTGGCTGCCATAGGTTCAAAGACAAAGAATAGAGTAAAATACACAATAAGTGTAAATAAGGTAACTGGCTATTCAAGCGTTTAACATGAAATGACACATAGGGTACAAGTGGCCAACAGTGGTGGCACTTATCATAGAACATTGCAGATTTTACAGGAAATAGCTCTTTAGCCATTTTTAATTTTGTTTTCTCATATAAATACACTTCAAGTAACTTAATAAACTGTATTTTCATAAGAATGATCTACATTTATACTTACATTGCTATTAAATACTTAAATCAACAGTATTTCAAATAAAATGGAATTGTTATTTTAGACTCCCCTTAGATGTGTATTCTAGAAAATGCGTTCCAGTATTACAGTTGGGTAATGTACTCCTCTGCAGCCTAGTTAATGGCTGAGACCCCGTTCCAGTGCTAACAGTATCTAAGGGCAACACAATACAAACCCTGGCTGGTTTCTGAATCTACATTTCAAGGATAGAATGAAACCAGTGAAACTGAAATGAAACTCATATAAACATCCCACACCAGACATCGTACAACAAGCAGTTATTTTTTTTGGAAGTCAGACATGAAAACGAATCACAGAACTGTTCCTTCATGATTTCCATATTACTTAAAACACATACAAATATTCTCAGATTTCTTTTTGTGGGTTTGAACTTCCAAGTTCTTCCTTATTTGAAATAAAATGCAACTGAATATCTATCCACATGGAATAAGCATACAGTGGCCTGGTTGGAAAGACTCCATAATTGGCTTTTCTGTCTGAAGTCTCACAGATGAAGAAGTCATAGAATTTTTCACTTTGGGCAAACACTTTAAAATACACAAGAAGCAGAAATATGAGACGTTACAGATGTCATATCCTGCACAGAATTTTGAAAAGAGCTAACAACTTTCTTGAATATCATATTTAAACAGCATGAGGAGACATAAAATTAAGAATATATGTTTTAGGAACATTTACTGAGACCTTGCAGTATGCCTGATAATGAGCTGAACTTTAACCAGGTTATCTCATTTAGTCTTCACAACAACCCCTTGAAGTGAGTACACATACTAGACACAAGGACATTCAAGTAAAGAGAAATTAAGTGTCACCCAGTAGGCGTCAGTGCCATAAATTAAACCTATACAGCCTGATTCCCGGGTCCCAATTCTTAATGTCTGGTTGGTTCTTTTGAGTGCTACCTACTCTCTTTAGGATAAAATTTTTTTTCCAGTAAAAGTTAACATAATGGGGTATTTCGTAATGGGGTAATGGGAACTTAGAATTTCCATGTTTCATGGAAGCTACCTAAATGGAGAATACCCATCAAAACTATTGTAAATAAAGAAAAAAAGAAAAACTAGAATGCGTTAAAATTAACTGCAACCTACAATGTACCCCAAGGAGAAATGTGATTTCCAATTTTCATTAAATAAACTTTGCCATCACCAACAATGATATATTATCAGGCTTTACTAGTGCATTCCTAATTGATGGAAGTAACATAATAGACTTTTTTTTAAGTTTTCTAAATATTCAGGGTATGAAATAATAGTATATTAAATTATATGTTGACAGTTTTAAAGAAGTAATTTTGTTTCTCAAACTTGCTAATTTACTTTAAGAGTATAAGGTCATTAAGGATAAGTTGCAAATTTTTATTTAATCACCAGGCTTATTTTTATACTTCAAAGTTCACAAATAATAAATCCAGAAAGAAAAGACATTGCCAAAGTAGTTTTTAACATATAGGAACCATAGAAATGTATCCTTTACAATGTTATTTACATATTTGTAAGAAACAAAGGCCCATCAGAAACTATGTGTGTGTGAGTGTGTGTGTGCGCGCGCGCACGTGTGTATATGAGCACCTAAATGGAGAATATCCACTGTTCATAAGAAGGTTCTATCAGTTAGGAATCAGGAAGCAATTTGTCTACTGAGTCACTTAAAAGCAAATACACCAACTATTGAGCATTCTCAGTATTAGTAACCTTCTGGTAGAAGTCCAAATTAGAGCACTTATTAGGAACATTACGTCTAAAGCTATTTAATTCTACTCTGAAATTCCAAGAGCTCTTAGAAACAGGAGGAATGCTAATAAAAGAAGATGCAGAGTAAGACACCCTCAAAGAAAATCTTTTTTTTTAAATTCCATACTGGACAAATGGTTAAAGATTAAAGAATAGCATGAGAAAATTTAACCGTGGTGACTGAAAACATAAATAAACATTTCTTTTGTACATACCACTTGAAAAATTTCCTTACCATATACTCCATATTAGAAGCTGTTGGATACACCTGACTTCGTAATTTATTATGAAGGTCCAAGATACTCTGCATGTCATTGTCTGTGATGGCCCTTTTCCCTCTTTGCTTGGCCGACCACCACTCACCATCCTCATCCATGTACTTTTCCAAAAGTTTCTCCAATAAAGTGGCATTAGGAACCACCATGGCTGGAATTGCTCTAGCCATGAATAGCACCGTGGTTACTCTGAGCCACTCCCGCGCGGTACACTTCATAATGAATGACCTCAGGATTTCCCCGGGAAAATCTCCAAGACAGGCTCTTCCACTCCTTTTGGCTATAACGACATGTCATGCGATTAAGATGAAAATACAGGCCGATATTAATTTTTCAATAACAAAAGCAAAAGTTACAACGAAAGTATGCCACTTTGACTTGTCTACATAACACCAACAAATGGACACCCGCTTTTGAAATAACTTTTCTCCAACCCATTTTTTCTTCCAGAGGACTTTTCACAATGTATGTTTCCACAAAACAGACAACTATATTTTCGCAAGGTAACATCCAGAAGGCAAATAAGTGGCAAAAGTAGCCCAGAAAGGTCAAAGCTTGGAAACACTATTTGAATTACAAGATTTAAATGGCTATACATTACATATAGTCTGCAAAAGATGTTATCTATGTAGAATGTTTTATTTCAGTCTAGACGTCCATGTTTCTCTATAGTGAGTTTTAAGGTATTATTTTTCATTTAAGGCATATTTTATTCCATTGTCCCATCGCTGGTTCACAACATTCATAATGCCCACAGTAGTCTCAAATTGAGGATGAATGTCTTAATAAAAGGCTATTCATACATGTATCCTGGGTACATCCAGGGGGGCCGTGAACTACTGAGAAGGAATGGTTCCGGTCACTGGGAGAAATCTCTTATCCGGATGCAAGTCAAGAACTCAATCATTACTTCCTGGAAAGTTTGTGCCTAACGTGTGGCCTGCACCCGAGAATGCCAGCGGCTCCCCGGCAACCTCAGAGTTTTCCTCCCATGCACAGCAGGCGCACACTATTCATTTAACCCAAAAGGAAAGCGCGCGACAGAGGGAGGTGCACCCACAAAGTCACTTACAGGAACAAGCTTCCGCTAATCTCCAGTGCTGCTGCTTGCTGAGTAGCCCACCCACCCTCCGTG
>RJWJ010027023.1:0-22562 GCA_004363605.1 Indri indri
TGTAGTTTTATTTCTATGACTGATATGAGTACCTAAAATTTTAGGCAAAATGTCAATCACCAGTGATTACAAAGACACAAATCAAAGACAAAGGTCAATGAATCTTGGTTGATTGTCATTTGGCTTGCTTGTGGCACTATCTGTTTTTGCATATAATTAGGAATTAATTCTGAATATTATCTTTTCCCTAGTCATGAAACAATCTGTTTTTTTTTTCTTTAAAAATAATGCTTGATCTTTAGCCCCTTAAAGATATTTTTTTCAGGTAATCTGTCCTATATTGTGAACTTTTCTTGAGGTTACTCATTAATATGCCGATTCTGAGAAAAACATGTTAAACTCAGGACATGATGTGATTTGTCTTTGTTCTGACGATTTTTTCATTCTTTTTTCTTTTTTTATGTGTTTCTTTTAGATATGTCTATCAATGTAATATACATTGCAAACTTCACTGGGTGGACATGTAACAACTCAATGCAAGAGCAAACTATAATTTAACATTAGTAAAAGATTAGTAATTCAAATGTTAATATCATGCAAATGTCATTTTTTATACAACAGAGAATTTCAAGATACCAAGTCATGGAGTACTTAAGCAATAGAAATGTGACCTGGATACTTACCCTCAACAACAAAATGAGTAACAATACCAATTGTAATTCCTATGATTGCTACAATCACTAAGGTGAAAAGAGCTAGCCTTATAGGGTCCCAAAATTGCTGTCTTCTTTGATATTCAACTCGTGGGTATTCAGCTTCTGAAAATTCAACTGGTCTGTGATAATAGAAAGAAAGAAAACAATAAGACAATAAAAAATTCATTATGGTTCTACTCTTTGCTCACTTACTATGTTCCTCTATGAAAATAATTTATACTGCTAAATAATAGTGGGAAACTTAGATCTTGAAAAGAACACTAGGTTTTAATTTCCATACCATCTTTCAACACCTCAACCACAGCAAAAGTTTTAGTTAAAGTTCTGCTGATGTTGACATTCAAGCGAAGCTATCTTCCCACTACATTTGGTCTGGCATAATGGCAATTTGAAATTTTGGTAGTGAAATACAAAGAATCACTTTTAAAAAGGTGAATTATAATTAACATTTCATGTCATTAAGGGAGCTTTTAGCAACAAAGTTATACAATATTCTCACCAGCTTTACTTGATTTAAAGTAAAATATTTTAATATGACTATATTTGAAATGATCTTAAAAATTTCTTAATGGCTTGCTTTAAAAATAGCAATATTACTTTTGAAGACCCGATCATGGTGCATTTTATTAGCACCTCGCAGTGAAATCACAAAGTGTGCATTGTACTTAATAAGACTCTAGTATCCAAGAATACCCTTCAGTGCCATTAAACTCTTACCTGTCCCCACCGGTACAGTCCCTCCACTACCCTAAATAACTTATGCCATTTACATTATCTTTCTCCAACTTGAAACTTGCCATTTTTTTTTTATTTTCTAAATCCCCAAAGATGATTCAAAATTGGAATATCTTGCAAGTGAAACTTTTTGTAAAAATGCTTATGTTTTTAATTTTTTAAATACACATTTATTGTAAACTTGTTTCATTAAATGAGATGATGGAAAGTCCTTAGACTAGTACTGACCACATTAGAATAATGTTTTAGAAACTCTTCCAGATCCTTAGATGTATAAAGATTTTAAGATATACTCTGCTTTTGGGACACTCACTTTAAAAAGGGAGACACACATGGAAACAATAATTGTTTAGCATGAACTGTGCCAAAGTAAGTTTGTAGAAGAAGAGACAGCAATTAAATTTTTGGAGGATTCTGGTAGGAAATCTTATTAAGAAGGTGATATGATTAAAACTTAGAGGAATAAAAGTTCAGCAGGTGGAATAAAAGACACAAGAACAGAGAAAATAGCATGTAGGGGAAAAAAAAAGGGTAGGGATGTATAACAGCATTCATTACTAATACTTTGGATTGGGAATAAAAATATAATTAAAGCATCGCTTTTGCCCTCAAAAAATGTATGGTCTGCAAAGTATGGCCAAGATTGCACGTTTTTCATAGCACTGCAGTCCTGGGAAGAGGATATGGCAGAGTAAAGAGCTGGAAATTTACTCTGCAGGAGGTAGGGAGCCAGTAACAATTTTAATCAGACTGAGAATTTAGAATAATCACACAGACGTGAATGAGGATGGGGATTAGGGCGAGAGGGCAGACAGGCAGACCAGTTTAGGGGTCGTCCTGAAGGTCCAGGAGAGAGATGGTGAGGGTCTGGGCTGTGGCTCAGGTGGAGAGAAGGGAACAGCTCCAATTTTTGAGCTTTGATGAGTGATTGATCAGCTGTAGGACAAAGAAAGGATTGATGGCTCATTTGTTTGGAAGAAGATTTAAAAAAATATGTATTTCCAACAAAGACATCAGTATTATTAATAAAAGGCAATTTACTGCCTTACACTTGGGTCTAAGCCAAATGTAAAGTATCTGTTTTATGCCCTTTCTCTTTAACTCATTTTATTTTAGTTGTGTCAATAATACTTGTTTACATGATTCTAATAAAAGCAACTGTTAAGGTTAGAACTACACAACTCAGGGGGGAAAAAAAATCAACAAAATTACTGTGTCCTCATTTGTAATGCCTTCTTTCTCACCCATAATTGAAGTCTCTATTTCCAAAATCTGTGGCAACAGGTAGTCTAGGTTATTTAGTCTATGGATATTGTGACTTCTGCAATTTTTTTTATTATTCTCACTTTCCCCTCTAAGTTTTCTAAATTTCATTGCTGCATGCTGAGCCCTTCAAGAAGCAAGAAATGGTAAGAATCAAATTTTATCAAATTTATGAGGTGACGGCCAAGTATCACATCATGATAACACCGTGTCACTTTAAAGGAGACTTTTTTTTTTTTATCATGGTCATATTTATTTTTAAAATGAGTTTCTTCAGTCTGGTGATCAGCTGTTTTTCAGTCTGATGTAACTGGAATGTTGACTTCTGTCTAATTGAAACAAGCTTTGCCAAACACCTATTTCTGTGTTTTGAAGTGTAGCTGGCAGGAACAGTATGAAGACACCAGGCAGTGGCAAAAGAAGTGGTGTTTACCCTAATCGGGGAAAATAAGGTCATAAAAACCCAACAAAGTGTTCAGAAAATTCAGAAGACATTTGTTGGTTAGGCTGTTGCGAAAAACTTTTCATGAGCATAATAAACAAAATACAATGCACTCAAGCCATTCTTAAGTGTGCAATAAACTTTGAAAACTTAGCTATGATATGTTAGATATATTTTTAATGTATAAAGAGTTCAAGCTTTGAAAAATTGTTTTATTTTGATGACATTTAAAATCCCTAAGACCTTTAAATATTCCTAGATGTTTCTCCTTATTTCTACATGACAATTATTTGGTCATTTAAATTGAAATATGAGTTGGATGCTAAACGGAACCTTTTAACAGCCTTTTCTTTTAAAAAAGAAATTTTATTGTGTATATTTAAGGTATACAACATGACTTTATGGAACTCATATAGATGGTTAAAAGGTCACTATAGTGAAGCAAGGTAACATATCCCTCATCCCACATAGTTAGCCATTTTTTTTTTCTTTTGGTTTTTGTAGCAAGAACAGTCAAAATCTACTCATTTAGCATGAATCCGATATACAGGACAATTTTTTACCTGTAGTCTTCATGTTGTGCATTAGATCTCTAGACTCATTCATCTTACGTATCTGCAACTTTGTATCCTCTGACATACATCTCCCCATTTCATCCTCCCCATAACCACTTTTCTGTTCTCTATCTCTGTATATTTGAATTTTTTAATATTCCATGTATAAGTGAGATCATATAATATTTTTCCTTCTGTGTCTGGCTTATTTCACTTAGCATAACAGTTTCCAGGTTCATCCACGTGTGGCAAATGGCAAGATCTCGTTCTTTGTTAGGGCCGAATAACATTCCATGGTATATAAGTACTACGGTTTCCTGATCCATTCAACTGTTGATGGATGCTTAGGTTGTTTCCACAGCACAGCTATTGTGAATAATACTGTGATGAATACGGGAGCACAGATATCTTTACCAGGTGGTAAATTTATTTCCTCTGTGTATACATCCAGAAGAGGGATTCCTGGGCCATAGGATAGTTTTATTTTTAATGTCAATTTATTCTAATTTATTCTCCATGCTGATTTCCATAATGGCTATACCAATCTACATTCCCACCCACAGTGTACTAGGGTTTCCTTTTCTCCATACTTTGCCAACATATGTCTCCCAATTTTTTGATAATAGCCATCCTAACAGGTATGAGGCGATATCTCACGGTGGTTTTTATTTGTATTTTCCTGATGATTAATGACGTTGAGCACCTTTTCATATACCTGTTGGCCATTTCTATGTCTTCTTTAGAGAAATGTCTATGTGGGTCTTTTGCACATTTTTTTTAAATCAGGTTATAGGTTTTTCCACTATTCAGTTATATGAGTTCTTTATAAATTTTGGATATTAACCCCTCAACAGATATATTGTTTGCAAACATTTTTTTTCTCAATCCCTAGGCTGCCTTTTCATTTTATTACTTCCTTTGCTGTGCAAAAGCTTTTTAGTTTGATGTTGTCATATTTATTTTTCCTTTTGTGTCCTGAGCTTTTGGTGTGATATCCAAAAAATCATTGCCAAGGCAATTACCAATTGCCAATTGCCAATGTCTAGGAGATTTTCCCCTATATTCTCTTCTAAGAGTTTTATATTAATATTTTTGGTCTTACATTTAGGTGTTTTATTTGAGTTGATTTTTGTATATGGTGTAAAATAAGAGTTTAATTTCATTCGTTTGCATGTGGAAATCCAGTTTTCCCAGCATCATTAATTGAACAAACTATTCTTTCCAAATTGTGTCCTTTTGGCATCCTTGTCAAAAATCAGTTGACTGTATATGTTTGTATTTATGTCTCAGTTCTCTACTATATTCCATTGGTCTATGTGTCTGTTTTTATGCCAGTACCATACTATTGTGATTATTGTAGCTTTGTAATATAATTTAAAATCAGGAAGTGTGATGCCTCTATCTCTGTTTTTCTTTCTCAGAATTATTTTGGCCATTCATGATCTTTTATGGTTCCGTACAAACTTTATGATTTTTTCCCTATTTCTATGAAAAATACCATTGGGACTTTGATAGGAATTGTATTGAATCTGTACATTGGTTTGGCTAGTATGGACATTTTAACAATAGTATTTCTTCTGAACCATAGGATAGCTTTCATTTATTTGTGTTTTCTTTAATTTCTTTCATCAATGCTTCCTTCATAGCTTTCAGCATACAGATCATTCACCTCTTTGGTTATATTTATCCTAGGTATTTTTTTTTTGATGCTATCAGAAATGAAATTGTTTTCTTATTTTTTAGTTGTTATTTGTGTATAAAAATGCTACTGATTTTTGTATGTTGATTTTGTATCTTGCAACTTCACTAAATTCACTTATTATCCTAATAGTGTTTATGTGGCATCTTTGGGATTTTTACATATAGGATCATGTCATCCGCAAATGGATATAATTTTTCTTCCTTTCCAATTTGGATGCCTTTTATTTCTTTTCCTTGTCTGAATGTTCTTGCTAGTATTTGCAATGTTGAATAGAAGTGGCAGGAGTAGGTATCTTTGCCTAGTACCAGATCTCAGTCGAAAAGCTTTCAGTTTTTCCCCATTATGATGTTAGTTGTAGGTTTTTCAAAAATAGCCCTTTCTTATGTTGAGTAATTTCCCTTCTATACCTAAACTATTGAGAGTTTTTATCAAGAAAGGATGTTGAAGACTTTTTCTGTATCAATTACGACAATCATGAGGTTTTTTATCTTTCACTCTGTCAATGTGATGTATTACATTGATTGATTTGTATATTTTAAACCAGCCTTCCATGCCAGGAATAAATCCCACTTGGTCATGATGTATAATCTTTTTGATGTGTTGTTGGATTCAGTTTGCTAATATTTTACTGAGTATTTTTGCATCAATGTATATCAGAGAAATTGGCCTGTAGTTCTCTTTTCTTATGATGTCCTTGTCTGTCTTAGGTATCAAGGTAATGCTGGCCTCACAAACTGTGTTTGGAAGTATTCCCTCTAGCTTTATTTTTCGGAAGAGTTTAAGAAGTATTGATATTAATTCCTCTTTGAATGTTTGGTAGAATTCAGCCATGCCATCTAGTCTTGGGCTTTTCTTCGCTAAGAGTTAACAGCCTTTTATGATACTTTGTATTGCATCTGTTTTAAAAGAACAAATTAAGCATGTTTGTTCTGTAGTTCTTTTGAGGGTGGAGGGGTTGTTTGTTTTATTTTCTTTCTTCATATTAAAGTAAAATGAGAATACAAATTGAGAAATCTACCACTCAAACTTACTCTTTCATTTAAGTAAACCTTTTAGGTTAAATGGAGAATGTCTGTGCATCCTCTAAACAGGTAATGGCTTTTTATGATGGAAATAAACATAAATTGACTGGGTTTAAATCTGGCTTTGCTACAATCAGCAGTCTAGCTAAATTCGATCTCAGTCTCCTCATCTGTAAAATGAAGAATAAAGCTCTTTTATGGCTTTGTTAGAATCCAAATAGTGCAAATAAATAATACAAGTAAAAAGTCAGAGGACAGCCTGTTTATTTCAGTACCTGAAATAAAAAGGACATTGTTTTTCTTTGTTTTGTTGTGTTTGGGGGTCTTGTCTTTAAATATAATTCTTCAATGACCTAACAGTTTATAGTCAAGAATATTTCTATATTTTCTCCACAGTCTACATTATTAATATAAGAATAAAAAGCAAAATAACTTTGACAGTAATTATATTAATAATTTAGAAAACTATTGTTTCTGAATTTGTTACAAAATGAACAACAAAGTGATCTCTTGAAGCATAAACATTAAGAATATAAATCTATTAGTTTTCATTGCCAAAGTTCTCTGATTTATTTCAGCTGCTTCTATATATCAACCACTTGGCAGAATTAAAATAAAATCTTGATGCTAAGGCTGAAATTAACAAACCCAGAATATTAAAATAAAACCCATACCTTTGTTTTAAAAACCTTTTAGAATAATGATTTGTGACTAACGCATCAATGTGGACACCAAGTAAAATAACATTGTTGTGACATCACATTAGTGTTATTATGATCCCTAAAACAACTACCATCTTTGGAAGTCCATATCATTTCCAAAAATCCATTCAAATAAACACTACAGGAACTAAAGCCTTTTGGTAATTTGCATAGAAATAAAACTTGAACAGTTACAGTAATGGAATACACATGGAAAAGGTATTAGAAAGAGCATGAAATTTAACATGATAAATCCTAGGTTAAAGACTTTTTAAAATTACATACTGACTCTGACTCTGTTTTCTTAATATCTCTGATTCTCTAAGAATCCTTCATCTATTAAATTAGGGTGATAATACCCCACTTTTCAAAGTTTTGTGAGGATTAAATTATGAAGGTATTTCATAATTTTTAAAGAATTATATGACTACGACTTGTCAGAAACCATAAGCTTCTTTGAGAAAAAGAATAAACTATTATACTATTTTGTATTAACCCTAATATTTAGCACAACACCTTATATAAATGTTGCTACTCCTTAAATGAATAAATGAACAAATGATGAATGAAAGAAACTAAGTCTATATCCTAGGCTCCAGAAAAACTTTGAATACAAAGCTGAAAGAATTCTAGAAATAAGACTTTTTAATACTCAACAAGCAATTATTTCATAAGCACCTACCATGTTTTAGGCATTACTAGGTAGGAACTAAACATACAGTGAATAAAATACAAACACATGTTCCTGATGACATGCTACTTACAGTCTGGAAGTGAAAACTGATAAAACTAGTAAACATAGAGATCCTTAAAAGTTTGATAAGAGGTATGAAGAAGAGTAGAATGTCTGTGATCAAAAATAAGAGGGTTATTATTGGGTAAGGAGAGAGGACTACTTGAGATGAGTAAGGAAGTCCTCTTTGTAAGGTATCATTTATGCTGAGACGCAAAAGATGAGAAGCAACTTGCCATGTGTAGGATGGTTGTAAGTCTGTTTCTGGCAGATAGAAAGTGTGTGAAATGCTGCATTGAAAAATAATTAGGCTTGTTGACTAAATTAGACACTGAAAAAAGTTATCATGGAGAAGCAGCTATGCATCAATGAATATTTCCTCACAAGATTTAGATAGTAAGAGAAGCATTTTAGTTGCTTTAGCACAAAGAATTCTTCTATGTTCCCAGAGAAAGCTCTTCCTTACATTTTTCCCAGGTCTAAGTCTATGCTGCTGTTTCATTCTTATGACCTAACTCAGCTAGATATAGTAGACTAACTACATTATTGCAGTAAGACCAAAAAGATGTACACACACACACACACACACACACACACACAATCAGTCTCACACCTTTCTCTGTAGATAGTCTCACAAATACTCTGACCAAGAGAGCAAACAATCATAGTCTCTGATACCCTCCCACATTCCGCCCCCGAAATGCCACCTAAGTGCCTTAGCAATTAAGCCTGAGAACTTTGTCTTCTTTTAGAGGCAGGCTCTTGAGGATAAGCACTGTAATCACGCCTCAACAAATAGTGAGAAACCCTGTCCCCTCCCAATAATTAGTTGTAATGAGCTCCATGCTTGCTATATCAAAGATTGCTCATCACTGAGCACAGAACAATCGCTTATTAGACAGGGAGAAGAGCTAGTTCAGTCTTAAAATTTTAAGAAGTTCTATTGAACTACCGAAGCAACTGAAATAGAGTTGCTTTTCCACCATTTCTTCTATAGACTTTTTTTTTTTAATGGAGGGTTTCATGTCAAATTAATTGGGGTTCTAACTAATGTAGTTTAAGTAGAAGTATGCAGAGGTTGGCCACCTTCATTATATGCTTTTTGCATCAAATGGCATGAGTGCCTATTATATTAGGCACAACGAGGAGACTGTTACATGACTAAGATTGTTATATGTTCCAGTCCCTCATGCTTTACCTTGGTATATCATTTAGATTATAAGAA
This sequence comes from Indri indri, assembly GCA_004363605.1. Lineage (NCBI taxonomy): Eukaryota > Metazoa > Chordata > Mammalia > Primates > Indriidae > Indri > Indri indri. Next base: position 9,034 of record RJWJ010027023.1, read on the forward strand.
TCTATAGAACAAAGGTGTTCAAATTCCAATGCTACATGGAAGTACTCAGAAAAGTCAGAGTATTTTTGACTGATTAAATAATTACAAATAAGTTATGGTGATGAAGATATATAACACAGTGTATCACTGCCAAAATTATTCTTATTACAGAATTCTCAAAGTCAATCCATTTGTAGCCTTTTAAGTAGTCAAGTCGAAATATATGTTAGCCTATATGGTTCAGGGAGATTATAGAATTGACAGAAAGGAGTGGGACAGTAATATGCTGAGAGAGATATCCCTAGGCTAGAGTAAAACTTCCTCAATCACCAAACATCGCTGTCAGATATTCTCTTGATGGCATGATTAGAGAGTCAGGTGAGATTGGCAAAGGGTTTAAGTTTTAGCTTCATATTTAGAATTTTTTTCCTGCCTGTCTTTTTGCTTGACGTGACTTAAGCCACTAACTTGAGACACTGTATAGCATGTGGCTAGGAACAGTATTCTGTCTCTTTTTAATCTCTCAGCATTTCAGTTTATTCAGTTGTATCATTGGAAATTGAAAGTTTATCACTGAAATATATTCACATCACTTTTTCATTTCTAGACTTCCTAATTCAGTAGGGGTGTGTGTGTGTGTGTGTGCGTGGTTTTCTAAGATTATATCACCAGAAAGCACTGATGCTATTACTGAATAATTATTTGTTGGTTTAGCATTGACTGACCAATTCGCAGCTTCTTGGTTCTCTGAGTTAACTGCAATCCATACATATAAATATATCTGGAAAGGAATATATTACAGTATATATCTATGTATATCTGCATCTATCTTAAGTGGCTCTATTTTTTAAAACTACAATATTGCATTTGTTGCTACAGAGGCAAACCTAGGGATAAGCCTTGTAAACTTGGTTATTACCTACTTTCTCCGAACTCTAAATAAATCAGAAGTTTTCCAGTATTTTTTGTCTCCTGCAGTCTTACTATATGACTACTGGGCTCATGTAAAAGGTACCAAAACTACATATTAATAATATAAACCAATATAGCAATGAGTTTATTCATGTATAATGTGTCAAGTGTTTCTAGACAAAGATCTGCCGGTACTGAACTTGGAACATACCCAGAAAACATTATGCACGGTGTAGTTGGCAGGAGGATTGCTACAGTCCTTTCTATTCTATTTAAGAACCATTTATGTGTGTCTAATATATCTGAATAACTGGGGATACAAAAAATTTCCTTTAAAGTGCCTATAGGCTTTGTATTCAAGGGGCTCATGGTGGAGCAGAAAGACGCAAAATAATAAAATCGATATAGTCACATAGTGAAAATAATAGATGGACCAAGTACAGTGATAAGAAAACATGGAGGATTAAACAATAAAGTTGTTTTTGAAATGAACAGAAAAGGGCATAGGAAAGATTTCTCAGGTGGGATAGCTGAGTTGGCCCTTGAAGGATAAATGGAATTTTCTAGCACACAAAACTGGTTAAATACATCTTACCCCTTTTATTCTTTGCTTGCAAGTAAGACAACTTCTCATTATTATGAAAGTGCTTTTTAAAACAGGAATGTGACCATAGAATTTATTTGGGAGTCAAAGAGAACTCATTGATTAATACTATTTTTCACTACCACTCAAAAGAATTATTAGTAAGACCAAAGAACACAACTCATGTATTTTGGATAGAAAATGAGAGAGAGTTTAAGAAAATGTGAGAAACCATATTCATGGTTTAAACAGTCTAATTTAGCTCTGCTTATGGCAGTGGAATTTTCTCGGGGGAATCTCTTTCGATAATAGGACTATTGGCAATACTGGAAAGCATGAATCAGAAACACTGGGAACAGCAGACAGTAAAAGGGAGGAGGTAATCGTGTTGTAGTGGTTTAAATGATACAGACATCTAAGTTGCTGTTACACTGGTATTTCATGAGGAGGTAAAATCTGCTTTGGACTTGATAAGAATTTCGAAGATAAGGAACACAAATCAGAGGACTGCAAAAATAAAAAATAAAATAAAATAATCCTTGGTTTTATCCAAAAGGCACATGAGGGTACAGTCTGTAAATGTCATGACAAGTGATTTAGAAGCAACAAGAAATAGCAAAGTGGTGGGAAAGGGGAGAAATTTCAAGTATGATTTAGTCATCAAAATTAGCTTCCTCTCAGCTAGAAGTGACTGGTTTGACATTCAATGAAAAAGGGCAAAATCACAGGGTGTGAGCAGAAATTGCGTAACACCCTGCTCCTTTACTGGAATGTGGAATAGTTCTGTACTTAGGGGAAATGCTAGTACTATTAAATCCTATTACTATAGTAGAATATAAAAACACATAAGACATTTCAGGAAATGGGTCAAAATAATTTCATGAGTTTTCCAAAAATTCCTTTAAAAAGTTTTAGACCTATGAATTCTAAATCCAGCAAAAAAAAAAAAAAAAAAAAAATCTATCCTACTTTATAGCTGACTTTCAAAGTCATCATTATGATTTTGTAAGCACTCAGAAGCGAGCTCTCCCACCTCCCCCCACGTTACATCAGCAAGGTCAGCGACACTTCTGCTAGTAGCTACATGAGCAGCAATACTTAGTAATTTAATTTAATTCATGCGAATATAAGGAACTTTTATACAGTTTTTCTGTGTCCTTCAAAAATCTACCAGGCTCTTCAAAATCTTTTATCTTCTGGATGACTACATAAGTTGTATTACAGTTATCATATTTTCCTCAAGAAGACTTCAAGGTTATTATGACTGCCAAGCCTACTATTAATAAAAATGAATTTCATTCAGCACAGGTTCACTCAGTGTGTGTTCATTGAGCATCTACTATGTTATAGACACTATTTTAAGTACTAGAGATATAGCAGTACTAAAGATACAGACTCTGTCCTCATGTCTCCTGGTGGGAAAGATAGACAGTATGCAATAAATGAATCTATACATAAATGTCAAGGGTCAGTTAAGAGGATAGAGAATAAATGGGGGTGCCGTAGGGCAGTGGTCCCCAACCTTTTTGGCACCAGGGACTGGTTTCATGGAAGACAATTTTTCCATGGTTGGGGTGGGGGGCGTTGATGCAAGCCATGGGGAGCGGCTGTAAATACAGATGAAGCTTCACTTGCTCACCTGCCAGTCTCCTCCTGCTGTACAGCCTGGTTCCTAAGTTTCACGGAGAACAATTTTTCCATGGAAGGGGCTGTGGGGGACGGTGGGTGGCAGACCTCAGGCAGTGATGTGCGCCCAGTTCCTAACAGGCCACGGAACGGACGTGGGGCAGGGAGGGTGGGGACGGCAGCGATAAGGGAAGTGGTGGGATTAAGGTGATCAGGGAAGACCACTCTGCAAAGGTGAAGTCTAAGTAGACACATGAACGCAAGCAAGCAGAAGAAGGGAGAAGGTGGATTCAGAGATAATCATGGACCACATCATAACCCAGCCGGTCACAATAAGGACTACTTTATGTTGGTTCTGAGTAAGAAAGGGCAGCCATTATAGAGCTGCGATTAGCAAATTGGAATGATCCTTTTACAAGGATCACCCTGTAGAGGACACACTGGGTGGTGGTGGGCGAATGTGTGAAAAGTGGAAGCTTCGAAGATGCCTAAGGGACCCCTGCAACAGTTCAAGTGGGAGATGATGGCTGCTTGGATTAGAATGCAGCAGCAAGGAGAGCAGAACCTATCGCTGAATTCGGAACATATTTGGAGGTTACAGCTGGCAGAATTTGCTGATGAACCAGTTGTAGACCGTGGAAGAAAGAGAAAAGTTGGGGATTCCAAGGTGTTTAGCCTGAGCAGGGGAAAATATGATACTACAGTGGCTTTGGAACATTTTAAAAGTGGTGACATCTTTCTCAAATTCATTCTTACATGGAACTCTGACATAATACAGATTTAAAACAGATGTTCTGGGATGGAGAGGGTGTACAGAACTCTGTGCGTATATAATCTCCTCCTGGGACACATTTGCAAGAATTAACTGCTGAATTTCACATTGACTACAAACTTCAACAAAACCCTGAAGATCCTCCATGATGGAGCCCCTGGGCAGCCTGATCTGTCGGGCAGCCTTTTCCATCTCTCCTGCATTTGGTTCTCCAGCCTTTCCCTGCCACGCACCCAGGGAGCATGTCTTCATTTTTCCCAGTGTCACCTCTATAAAGTCCTTCCGACACAGCAAATTCCCGGGCAGGCTTTGAACAGCAGGCAGGCAGTGGTTATAGACGTGAGCCATTTATTTTCTTTCTGTCCGAAGGCCTCAGAAGAGGCAGGAAAGGCTGGGACCGAGAGAAGTTAGTGTTTGATAACTGACACTAACTGCGGACACAAATGTATTTGTAAGTATAGGGGTAGAGACTGGGAGAACTCCCTCATTATTTTACCCAGGACCTGACAGAATCACAGACTTTACACTTAATCTACTTCAATCACCAATGCTACCATCCCCTTTTCATAACATAACCATAATATTGTCCAGCCTACTCTTAAAGCACTTCCTTCCTAACCTCTTGAGGAAGCTCCTGCCACCTTTGATTAGTCTGATGATGGTTTTTAGGTATGCAGCCCCAAAATTTATATCCATTACATTAGCTGGATTTCCCTGGAAAATATTTCCTTGCAAAACGTATCTAATCCTTCTGCCACATCTAATTCATTCAATGAGTTCTCTTTGAGCACCAATAGTGTGCCCAGCACTATTCTAGGTACTTGGTGTTCACTAACGAACAAGCCAAAGTCCTTGTCGTCACATAAATTAAAATCAGTCGTACTTTCACGGTTTTGTCCACCAGTAGGCCAACCCAGAGGGTTAAATTTCTTTAGCGCCTTGGGGAAAACGTTAGAGACACGTTGAGGAAGCATTTCCAACACACCTTTTACGAATTAAGACATATTAACAGGAATTATAGAACAGATGAATATGCAAATGAAAGCACAGCTCCTTAAGACCTTTATAAATCTGTTTTTGTTCATTCAGAATTTAAGGCTTTGGCTTTGTTTTAAAATCAACCAATGAAACGATGCCTCTGAAAATTAAAGAGAGAGCCAAGAGTTTATGTTGCAGACGTTTGTATATTAATTCAACTCAGTAACACACAGAAAAGGAGGAGGGGTTGGCCAAGGGTTTAAGTACAAAAGAGAAGTTATTTTGTGAGTATTATGTAAACATCCTTTAATAAAGTGTGACAATATTATTCAGAGCTTTATGACCACCCTTACGTGACTCTCTCATTGGGCCTATTTCTATGTTTATTTTTAATGTCATTAAAATGTTACAAGGAAACTCTGTACAATTAATTTGAAGCAGGTGAAGTGAATCCATTAGATAACTGATGCCAGCAAGATGAGGATTTAAGTATCTGACTCTTCTTGGTACTAAAGAAATGTAAATAATGAAACAAATGCAGTACACTTTTCTGCATGCAGCATAAATATTTATGTGCCAATCCACTGTTCTCACAGCAACAGTCCTGAGGGGAAATTCTTTCTATGTCTTACACATGTCTTGACACATTTGTATTCAACCCGGAGCATAGATACACATTAGATATTCTGTTTGGGCATAGCCCTCTCTGCTTCTTGCCAAAAAGCCTTCATTTCTGGGAATACTTATGATTAATAACATCTTCATAATGACATAGGTTAAGTGAGGATAATGGACTTCCTTAACACAAACACACACACGCACACGCTAATGGTGAGAAGCAGCTACAGATAACAAATACAATATTCATTTTAAATGCAATTTTGAATGCACAAAGGAACCTGTCAATCTCAGCAATATCTATAGACTCAGACCTTTCTTCCCCAGTGGTTAGTCATGGATATGTAGCCAAGGGGAATTAAATCACCAAGAATGGGTTGCTTTTTTATTGTGGTCTGCTCTACGGGCAGTTAAAAGGAATAAAATTTGTTTTGAGAGATTTGAGTTGAGAGATAGCATAGCATACTGGTTAGAAGCACACGCTTTGGTCTAGCTATTCTATTCTATTTTTTAAATTGATACATATTTTACATATTTGTGGGGTCCACGTGATATTTTGTTACATGCATGGGATGTGTACTAATCAAGTCAGGGTATGTAGAGTATCCATCAGGTTAAGTAAGTATCATTTCTGTTTATTAGGAACATTTCAGTCCTCCCTTCTAGCTACTTTGAAATACACCATACCTTGTTGCTAACTGTAGCCATCTTACTCTGCTATGGAACATTAGAATGTATACCTTCCATCTAACTGTATGTTTGTACCCATTGACCAATCTCTCTTCATCCTCTCCTCCCACCCCCACACCCTCTGTAGACTCTAGTATCCATCATTCAACTGTCTACCTCCATGAGATCAACTGTTTTAGCTCCCACCTGTGAGTGGCAAAATGCAACACTTGTCTTTCTATGCTTGACTTATTTTGCTTAACATAATGACCTCTAGTTCCATTTATGTTGCTGCAAATGACACGATTTCATTCTTTTTCATGACCAAACAGTATTCCATTGTGTGTGTGTGTGTGTGTGTGTGTGTGTGTGTGTGAGAGAGAGAGAGAGATATCACATTTTTTTTATCCATTTGTCTGTTAATGGACACTTAAGTTGACTCTATATCTGTTATTAAGAATAGTGCTGCGATAAACACGAGAGTGCAAGCATCTTTTTGATATACTGATTTCTCTGGATAAAAAAAGAAAAAGTACTGAGATTGTTAAATCATATGGTAGTTCTAGTTTTAGTTTTTTGAGAAATCTCTATACTGTTTTCGCAATGACTGTACTAATTTCCATTGCCACCAACAGTGTACAAGGTTGTCTTTTCATCACATGCTTGCCACCAGGTATTCTAGTTTATATTCCAACTCTGACATTTATAAGCTGTGTCATTTTTGGCAAGATGCTCAACCTCTCTGTGCCTCAGGGTTTTTTTTACCTAAAAAATGGGCATAATGGTATCTACTTTATAAGTTTCCTGTGAAAATAAAATGAGACAACAGATTTGACGTACCTCAAGTGTTATAAAGGTTATTGCTGTTTTTAAAATACTATTGACTCACTGGTTTTTATTTTAAAACACCAAATTCTCAGGAATAATCAAATCCAAGTGTTTTTGTTCTTCAGTATGACCATTTTATTTTTGTTCTTACTTCAGTGAAATATTTTTCTACAATCTTCTCTAACTTTCTTGTCTTTAAAAATAAAATGACTATATTAGGAGTCCAAGGATAGGGATGGAGAGTACAACTTTTTAACTATTTTTCAGAAACACAGTATTAAATCCTTTCAAAATAAACAAGGCCATTATGCATTTTGATCCCATTTTCTTTTATGCCTTATTTAGGTTTCAACCTAAATAAAGTCCAGCAATTAGAGGCTGTCTTCTTACAAATTCTGTATTGCATTAAGCATGATACTATAACATGACTAAACCTCAGCAGTATCATACCAAACCAGCATTTTCCCTATCTTTACCTGACTTGTTCAGTCTGCATTTTCCAGTTGGGGCTTATATATCTACTATCACAATCTTTACTCATCTCGGTTTCATATTTCTAAAAAGATTTCTTCTCTTGCATTGAATCTCTCAATATACATATTTGTTTTCCAAAAATGTTACGACTACTGTATGACAACTCAGAAAATCTTGCCTGCTCTATTAAGAATACATGAAACCAGGTTACCCAATACTTGCAGAAAGCAGAAAGTTCTGCCACTTACTAGCTTTATATCCTCTTGATAACCTTCAGTTTCTTCATCTGAAAAATGGGGATAGTAGCCCTAAATTTCTGGACTGTAGTGAGGTTTAGAGATAATATAAATCAAGTGCCAAATATAGCCTCTGACAGATAATAGGCAGACATAAAGGGAAACTATTATAATTACTATCATTCATCATTAGAAACTATAATTCGATGGAACTCCTCAAATGCCATCTTGAGGGGGAAGTGGAATTTGCACGATTTCTGCTTTGAATATCTCTGCGAGCCTGATGCATTTTTTTCTTTTTTTTTTCCTGATGCATTTTTATCTCACGTTCAACTAACAATTCTGTCTAGTAGTTATTAAGAGCCTCATTAATGATGAGTTAAGTAAGGCTTAAGGAGACTAATTTGGGCAAGGTAAGAGTGGCACATAATGGAACCAAGATTTGGACTCAGGACTATGATTCCAGATCCTCGATTATTTCTGTACTCTATGTATCTTCTTTTGATAGCTAACCCACAGATAATTAAAACCAAATATGCAGGTTAAGTTTTATCTCATTACATCCTTACTGAACTATCACAATGGACTCCTAGCTGTTCTCCTTGTTTTTACCTTTTCTTCCCAGGAATCCATCTGACATTCTGTGACCAGAGACATTTTGGAAAGCCCTTTTTGATGATGTCTCTTCTGATCAAATGTCTTCTCCAGCTGCCTCTTGTCTACTGAATCAAGCACAGATTTCACAACATGCACTCATGGTGCTAAGCATACCTTTTAGGATAAGCATTTACTATTTTCATTGAAGTTTTGAGCTCAATGAGTCGAGCTTATGCTCTGGACTGTCTTTGATACTTTGAACACACCCCTACACTTTAATGATTCTGCTCAAGCTGTGGACTCTATCAGCATTGCTGTTTCTTACTTCTTCCGCCACCCAACTCCTACGCACCCTGCAAGATCCAGCTCAAACATTACGCCTCCATTACCTAATGGAGCCTTTCTCAATCCCTAGCTAAGAGTGACCTCTCTTTTCTTTAACTCCAAACCCATTTGGGGTTAATATTCCTCTGTTATATGTTATATCCACTCTGGTATGTATCTCATTTAATTTTCTTTTATACTATTAATAATAATTATATCTTCTTATAGGTTATGATTTCCTAAAGGGCAGAATCTATGGCATTCTTCTTTATATCTCTTGCGGAGTTCATAAATATGTGTCGAACAAATTATACCAACAAAAATACAAATATAATTCTAGACAGATTAAAAATATATATTAATAAATCTTCTCTTTGCAAAATTTGCTCTTTAGAAAGTAAAATTCTAGAATATTTGTTTCTATTAATTATTTCTAATTATTATACAGCTATACAACTAACTTGTATACTTTAAAACAAAATATGCTAGTCAAATGCTTCTAGATTATTAAATCATTGGTCAGTATTTTAGGATATTTTGTTAGGAACTAACTCACAAATGCTATTAGTAATAATATATATTCCAAGAATTTGAACATAATGAAATGAAGGTTGGCGGTTCACTAAAGCATGCAGATTTTGCATAAAAACAAAACGGATTCTTCTAATACTGCTGAAGTTTTACTCTGAATAAACTAATAGTGCTTTTAAAAGAAATTCAGAAGTTTGCTTTCTTAAGAAGTTTAGGAATAACGTTTAGTCCCAATCACTAGTAAGTTACACAGAAATCATCCTTATAACTAAATTAAATATACACACATAGGAACTACCTTGGTGGCCTACTTCTAGACATTATTGATGTGTATAATACATTATCGAATATTTTATAATTGAGGCTGTCTTATCTCCCAGTTATTCTAGCTTAGTAATATTTTAATCCAAATCATTAAAAATGTTTAAGCCTGGGTTTTGCACTAAAAGTCTCCTCTTTTGCTTGAAATAATTCTCCTCTAGAAATCTATACAATTCTCTCCCTTATTTCATTCAACTACTCGAAAATCATTTCAAAGAGGAATTTGGTGACTATCTTAAAGTAGCCCATATCACCTTTTATCCCTTTATTCTTCCTCATTGTACTTATCAATACCTAAATTATGATACATATTTGCTTATTTTCTGCTTCCATTAAAATACATGAACTTAACATGAAACGTGGTTAGTATCAAGTAACTATTTGATGAACGAATGAACTTAGTTTTGTAACTGTTGCCTTCCTATAAAGAATCATCTATGGCTGTTTTAGTATTTTATAGCATAAACCTCTTTATCAGTTTGAATTACAAGTTTGTACCAAAGACATTTATAGCTGTTTGCAATTATTTTTCAAATATACGTACAACTAAAAGAGAGACACAGAGATGCTTAGTATAAGTTTCTTGAAGGAGGAAGTTGTGTCTCATGTTGATTTAATATAATACTCAGTCTTTATGTTCAACACAGTGAATTAGCATCAAAATGAAATAATTCCCTTTCTAAATTCACCCAGAAAGACAGGTTTCCTCTCTAACTTGAAGCAGTTTATGGAGTATCTGCCTCATAACCTTTTCTTGGTGCTAAAACTATCCCAAGGAGGGATAGTTAAGACCTATATTAATAGAAGACTCCTCTTCACAGAGAGACCTTCCCAACATACCTTTGGTCACTGTCAACTTATATTAAAATATTTCAAAAATCTAGTATAAGGGGGAAAAAAGAACTAGTAATAAAACTGTTATATCAATGAGCATTTTAGTACAATTTTTGGTACAATTGCTAGCTTGAGTTTCACTTAATGGAACTGCAAATAAAAATAGGTCACGGTTGCTATTAAAATCAGTCATGACAATGTAATGATAGATAGTGTAGTGGCTTATAATATTTAAAAGAAGTCTGTGTATTTGGAAATTAAATACTTAAGAAGCATGCACACATTTCAGTATTGACTGTCTTAGTCTGTTCCAGCTGCTATAACAAAATACTATACACTGGGTGGCTTATAAACAACAGAAATTTAATTCTCATAGTTCTGGAGGCTGGTAAGTCCAAGATTAAGGTACCAGCAGATTCAGTGTCTGGGAGAGGGCCCACTTTCTGGCTCACAGACACCTTCTTGCTGGGTCCGCACATGGCAGAAGGGACAGCTGAGCTCCCCTGGGCCTGTTTTATGAGGGAGCTAATCCCGTTCCTGAGAACTCTGCCTCATGACTTTATCACCTTCCAAAGGTCCCATCTCCTAATACCATTACCTGGAATGGTAGGATTTCAACATATAAATTTGGGAGGAGTATAAACATTCAGACCACAGCCATCTGTCCCTGGACACCCCAAATTCATATCCTTCCGCATGCAAAATACATTCATTCTATCCCAATAGTCCCAGAAGTCTTTACTCATTCCAGTAGCCACTCTAATTTTAACATCTAGAGTCTTACCTAAATATTGTAAAAATAAGTAATTCATAGTCTAAGCTATTGAAATTTTAAATTATTTCGAGCCTTAAAGAAATGCGATATGGGGCCTGAGTCATGTTACAGGGAGCTGTAACCTAGGCATCTATAACTTCTGTTTTTCTCACTGTAGATGAGCCTTCCTCCTTACCGACATTGTTTTATAAAATGTTGTAAATGGATTAAGGGATGCCAGGGAAGACCCTTTCCCTCTTCACCGTTGATCTTCATGATAGATTAACTTCTCTCTTACTTTGCCAGCATAAAGACTTCATGACTACCACATTGTCTAAAGTGAAATGTTGAATATATGCTTTTCAATTTGAAAGGAAATAAAAACAAGCCACATAGAAAACCAGTATGGAAAAGAAAATAATCCGTAACTAATTAAATTGTTGCAACTCATAAACCAGCCTTGTGTAGAAAATGTTATAATCCCTCTAAATTCCTTTGTTTTCTGCCTGTATAAGCAAGACCTTAACTTTTAACTTCCAAGCACTGACCCCATTACTCTGGATTCTGTGCTTTCTAGATGGCCATTCTCAGCTTTTCATTTGAGTAAACTGTTTAAAACTGAATGCTGACCCTTTCGATTATTTCAGGTCAACGTAATCATCTAAATCAGACATGGGGGAAACTCGAGGTAAAATTCATCCTGAGAAAACTGCTCTCTGGCTGCGTACCAGTCTGTTACATGCTTTCAAAATGCAATGGCAGGACAGGCACAGGATAGACATCCCCATTCCAAGGGGAGAAACAGGAAAGGAGAAATGGGTAAGTCTGAAAATCAACAAGGCAAACAGAATAAAATCTTAAGTCTTGCAAATAATCTTTGGCTCAATGCTCTGCCCTCCAGGCCCACTCGTGTGGGGGTCCTACTTCCAGACACACTGGGATGGCAGCTCTGCCCCCACAACCTTGGTCACCCCCACTCTGATGGCAGCCGTGTGCTTCAGTCATGTACCCTTGGCTCCCCAGGCCAGAATCACTCACTTATGGCTGTATTGGTCCGGGATCTCTGGTACAGTCACACCCCCATGGCTCCACTGGGCGCTGCCTTAGTGGAGGCTCTCGACAGTGGCCTAGGCCCTATGACGGTTCTTTGCCTGGCACCACAGTTCTCTGGGGTATCCTTTGAAATCTAGATGGAGGCAGCCACACCCCCAGAGCTTTTCTGGGCACAGTGCAAGCTGTACTGAGTCTCACCAGAAACACACGTAGGGCAGGGGAGCAGCACAGCAAAAGACTGCAGGGACCAGAACCCATGATGTGAGACTGTACCAGGTGACCCCATTCTGCTCCCACAGGCCCTGGAACTCCAGGCCTGTGATGACAGGGGCAGCCCTGATGACCTCCAAAGTGCCTTCGAGGTAATTCTTCCATTGTCTTGGACAATTGGTCTTGACCTCTATTTAGATGGCTGACTAATCTCTCCATTGTCTTAAGGAATAGCCCCTGAATTATGCTGAGGTAGCCAATCTATTCTAATCTCTCTATCAAACTGTCACTTGGCCACACCCTATTCTCTCCCAAACAGGCTCTCATTTTTCCCAATACGGGTAAGTGGAGAACTTTCTAAATGTTTACATTCTGCTTTCCTATTGGTTAATAGTTTCATCTTTTAATGATTTCTCTCTTCTGAAATTTTTACTACAGGCAGTCAAGAGAAACCAAGCCACACCTTCAATTTTGAATAGACATTTCCTCAGCCAAATAACCAATTTTATTGCTCGAATTCTACCTTCCACAAAATATTAAAACACGAACGCAAGTCAGCCAAGTTTTTTGCCACTTTATAACAAGGATGGCCTTTCCTCTGCCGTGTAATAACAGGTTCCTCATTTCTATTTATTAAGCCCTCGGAATCACTTTTAACAATTGGTTCACAGCAACATAGGCTTTTCCTAGCAGGCACCTCAAAACTCTTCCAGTCTCTACCCATTACCCAGTTCCAAAGCTGGTTCCTCATTTTACATGTTTGTTACAGCAGCACGCCCACTTCTTGATACCAATTTTCTGTCTGTGCCTGTTTGGGCTCCTAAAACAAAATACCACAAACTGGGTTGTTTAAGGTTAAAAGTAAAAAAATTAAAAATTATACATTATATAAACACTAATGTAATCAAAAGAAAGCTATAGTGGCTATACGGGCATACCTCGGATATATTGCAGATTAAGTTCCAGACTGCTGCAATAAAGCGCATGTTGCAATAAATAAGTCACAAAATTTTTTGTATCCTAGTGCATAAAAAATTATGTTTACACTATACTATAGTCCATTAAATGTGCAATAGCATTATGTCTAAAAACACCAATGTACATATTTTAATTTAAAAATACTTTATTACTAAAAAATGCTGACAGAAACATGAAGTGAGTTCATGCTGTTGGAAAAATGATGCCAATAGACTTGCTGGTGCAGAATAGCCATAAACCTTTTATTTGTGG
>RJWJ010027024.1:0-22548 GCA_004363605.1 Indri indri
TAAAATTAAGAAGAAAGATGTGGACTGGTGTTATGAATTGGATCGTGATAGCAGTGATAACCCACCGTCAGTGACAGAGCTGAGATATGCAAGGGACATTATCTAATAAGGAAAAAAGAGGGCAAATGGCAGAACCTTAGATGACACCCATATTTAAGAGCCTGATAAGAAAGAATCAGCTGTGAAAGGGAATGGAATGTACAGAAGCTCTTTTTTTTGCACCTGCCAGACACTGCTTCCCTGAACAAATGAACATTGTCAGCTACACAGAATTTCGTTGGAAAGATGTCCATTTATTTCAGTGACGCGGTCATTGCTCAAAACACTTTATTAGGTCCTCTTTCATCTTACCTCTAGACCAGCAGCATTTTCTTTTTAATATCTTCAATGGTGGCAAAGCTTTATTCTTTGACGATAAACGTGTTTCTTTAGAAAGAGCTCAGATGTCAAGAAGACGTAACTTCCTAGTAATGGTCCTTATTTTCCTGCAAGAGCATTATAAACTGAGTGTGAAGACAATTTCAACATAAGGAATTATAAAAATAAAAATCCATATTTTAATCATCTTCAAAAAAGTATATATTCTCCCAGAGGGACTTCTTTGAAAGATATTTTAATAAGTAGGTTTATAATATATTTTATAGAAATATAATCAAGCCTTATGTATTACTATCTTAAATAATCTGACCTCTAAATAATATTCCTGAATCTATGCAATTTAGTGTGCTTTCTCTTTTTATACAAACTCATCAACTGTCTTATTGAGATTAATGACTCAGTGTAAATGCAGACCTTATATTAAAGTTTCATTAAAATTCTTACTTGCCCTTACATCTTTAGACATTACTTTATTGCTTTTGCACTACTGGCTTATCTTAATTTGCATGAGTTGTCTATTTTATAAAGACATTGAAGAGTGGATATGTCACTTGTTCTAGTAGTTAATAGCTCTTAGCAATCTTTTTCTTATTTCTCCCTTCAATTCTCTCCACTGCTGTAACTTAAAGACATGTATAATATAATTTGTGGTCAATCTAAGAGATGTTTATTTATTTTAGAAACACTAAAGTGCACAGAGCACCCATACTATGTACTAAGATATCAACAAATTGTGTTCAATGATGTGAGTAAAATAAGTTATGGTTTCTCTCTTTGATTAGCTCATAAAACATAACATGCTAGAGACCGCACTGGACTGAAAGTTCTTAAACCTGTAAATAAACTAGTCAGACAACTAAGATATCATTTTTCAATTTATCGCACAGTATTAAAGAGTTTTATGGATGATATCTGAGATTCCTAGAATTTGAGGTCCAAGCTTAGACCAGGCTTGGGATGTTGCTAGTATTAAAGGCCCTCACACCCATACAGTGGTCTTTTTAACCTTGAACAGTTGTCAAACTAATTTCTAAGAAAAAGTATATATTCTAATGTTGATTTTGGCCCTTATTTCCATTTTTGTCATGTAAACATTAATTGAATTCAGCTTATTAAACATTAAGAAACATTTATTTTTAGTATATGACTTCAAGTAGTATAACTAATGTAACTAGAAACTTCTCCTTAGTGAAAAGAAGATTGCTAAATGAAAAATGTATTATTATTTGTTATTATTATTTAAGATTTATTAAGATTTAATAAGTTGCTTGGTGATCATACCACAAAGCTTGGATA
Organism: Indri indri; assembly: GCA_004363605.1. Lineage (NCBI taxonomy): Eukaryota > Metazoa > Chordata > Mammalia > Primates > Indriidae > Indri > Indri indri. Next base: position 1,675 of record RJWJ010027024.1, read on the forward strand.
TGATAAGTTCTCAAATCAGCACCTGAAAATGTTCAAATGAAGGATGTCTGGCCTTGTAGAAGATTCTTGATAAGTTAAAAGTTTGTACTAGGTGAACATTAAGGCTCCAGCTGATTCTATGTTGTTATGATTGCTCCACATATAACTTACTTCAGACTGAAACGGTTAGTACTCTGTTCAACTTCTGCCTTCTTTCTAAAACAGAGAGAAACAATAATCTTACATATTGCTTTAAGTGTCATGCTTAAACTCTGTGAATGTTTTGATGTCTAATTCATTTTTTTAGCCCTAGAAGAAGTTTTTAGCCCTTATCAATTCCTGTTCAGTGTAACTAGACTGTGGAGTCCTTTAAACTCTCATCAGTCCCTTCCACACACACACACAAGCAAGGAAATGATAAGATTCTGGTGCCAGTTACCGATGAGTTATATTTTATCTCAATCACCAGATACTTGATGGTGATAAAATTTCAAGTTTAAATCCTTTCTGCTGCACACTTACATGTTTCTGTACCTGTCATGACTCGTGACTTCTTTTCTGGTTGTCTATCCCTAAGTACTAGACGTTATTCCGCAATCTATTGACTATTCTGTAGTCTCCTGGAATTTTTCTAAGACATCGTAATATATTACATAAAAACATACCAAAGCCAAACCTTTTAATTACATGTGCAGCCTTTTCTCTGCACAGCCCTTCACGGACCGTATAGTCATCAGTCAACCATCAAGGTAAATTAATAACGACAGTGTCTGCCTCCATAAAGTCACTGAATGAAATGCTATGATTAGAAACCTCCTTTAGATATCCATTCAAATGCAACAACAGAGGAATAAAGCTTTGTGGGATGCAAAGGATGTTTGGTGCTTGTACTTTTCTAAGTTGGAAATTATGAGGTCATGGCTTATTCAGTACTGAATAATGAACGGAGACAAGCAAATAATTCTGAGCACACTTATGCTTGCATGTGAAGTACTTAACTCTAAGAACACTAAACTGCAGGAATGAATCATTACATAGATAGCATTTTTAAGGTTATTCAGGTCAAACTATCCCAGCCCTTTGGTAAATAAGTAGAAAACACAGGATCTTATAAAAGAAGAAGGAAAGGGAAGATGAATAAGGCAACTGACATTTGTTGAGCTTAAATTATATGACAGACACCACGTTGGCCCCATTCCTGCATCTTAAGACCAGATTATTACAACAAGATGGTCCTCAGACACACATATTAACCTTACCAGCAGTAGCACACAGACAGCCAGGGGTTGGTTTAGATTTCTTCCAGCTTACTATTATAGTTATTTTTCTTTTGGAGCAAGGATTCTGGTTTTGAATTGGTCTCTTGACTTTTACGGTTACTGAACTTTATGTTTGCATTCATCCTTCAGTAATCACTAGCCTCCCTTTCCTTTTAGCGTCCAGTAAGAGACCCCCTTGCCCCAACTCCAATCCTGTGAAACCCATCAGCATCTTAGACTCTGTTTGACCTATGTATCTGTTGGATGGGATGGGTTTTCCTTTGGTAACAATTCCCAAATTCTCAGTAGCTTATTTCAAGAAGAATTTTTTTTCTCTTATAATAATGGCCCAGTAGGAGTTGGGAGTGGGGCTTCTAATCACTTGGGAACCTAGCAGGATGCAGAACTTTTACCTCTATAGAAGCTTTCATGAACACCACAGCAGGGGAAGAGAGGGCTGTGCATAATATCATGGAAATTAAGGACTCCTATTTAAAGCTACATATGTCCCTTTTGCTAACATCTCACTGGACCAGCCAGTCAATGGTCATGTCCAAGTTCAAGGAGGACGAGGAACTGCAATATTGCCATAACCCATGGGAGAAGGGAAAATCAAATGTGAACAGCCTTATCAACTGCATTACCCACCACCCCCAACAACCATTAAAACCACCAGTGCCCTTCTCACCACCCACAAATATAGACATGTGGACTCTCTTTCTGCTTCTCCTTTCTCTCTCACCTAGGGGATAAAGAATCAGATGTATGTTACATATAATAGTCTAACACACTTCTCACAACAGACAATGAGGTAAGTATTAACAATCTGCACAGTTGAGAGAACGGAGACTTACAGAGCTACAGTCCCTTGCATGCATTCTCACACATGTTATTGGGCCCGGCATTCAAACCCAGATCTTTTGGTCTTAAAACTCTCGGCAAGTACCCAATTTCTGCAAAAAAAAAAAAAAAAGAAAAGTCATTTAAAATGCTATGCATAGCTATCCAAGACTCACTCTTTTATCACTGTCTAGAATAGTTTATTATCATCTTCAACCCTCAAACCGTACTATATAACCATAAGAAACTTCTTATGGTATCTTTGGGCTTCATTTCTTTATGCCTTTACTCATGTGGCAACTTCATTCTGGACTCTCCTCTGTCCTCCTAACAAATACTAATCTGATTTAAGCCGTGGTTCACAAATTCATACGTTCTTTAAAGGCTTTTCTGATTTTCACTTTTACACAAAAGGTAAATAAGCTATCTATTCATTATCTTCCCGTTGCACCTGATGCATATTTTTATTAAACTAATTTTTGTTGCATGTATTGTCCTTTGTGCCTGTTACTATTGTACTCAAGGTGCGTTGGGAATACCTCTTCCTAATTTTTATAGCTGAGCATCTGCATATCTGTGTTGATGATTAATGCGTGGGTTTTTCTGGAATATTAAGTGAATACAGAATACACGTGCAGCAGTGTTGTAAGGCATCCACTCTGGAGCCAGACTGTCTTAATTGGAATCCTGCCTCCACCATTACTATTGTCTGACATTGTCTCAATTAATTTCTCTGTTTTTCGTTTTCTTCATAAGTAAAAGTAAAGTCATAAATAATGTGATCTTTTAATTATTTTGTCAAGGTTATTATGAGGATTAAAGAGAACATATATAAAGGTTTTAAGGGGGCAATGATTAAACTCAGTAGTTATTGTCATGATATCAGTTGTAGTACAAGTAATTGAGGTAATCTGTGACATCTCTCTTTAATACTTTGGGGCAATTATAAGTCTATGTCTTTAGGTCAGACTTATTTCAAATGGCAATAGGTCTGATCAATAGGCAAAACTGTGCAAATCTGGGTAAATAATTATCATTATATTGTTCTATTAATGCATTCAAAAGACACTATATGTGTTAACTGACAAACTTATACTAAAAATATAATTTGGGCCCACAGATTGGATTGTTCAAATATTTTTTTTTCTGATTTGCTCTCTGTTAATGCAGAATTAATTGCTCTTATAGTAGAATGCATACCAGTACTAATAGATATGAAAGGGTTAAACAGCAACCCATTCTATAAAAAAAGACATCCGCCCTCAAATGTTTATAGCAGCCCAATTCGCAATTCCAAACATGTGGAAACAACCCAAGTGCCCATCAATACATGACTGGATTAATAAAATGTGGCATACACACACACACACACACACACACACACACACACACACACACACACACACCATGGAGTTCTACTCAGCCACAGAAAGCAACAGTGATCTAGTACCTCTTGTATTATCCTGGATAGAGCTGCAGCCCATTCTACTAAGTGAACTATCACAAGAATGGAAAAACAAGCGGCACATGTACCCACCATCAAATTGGTATTCACTGATCAACACTTAAGTACATAAACAGTAATACCATTCATCGGATGTCAGGCAGGTGGGAGGGGGAGCAGGGGATGGGTATATTCACAGCTAATGGGTGTGGTGTGCACCATCTGGGGGATGGACATGCTTGAAGCTCAGACTTGGGTGAGGCAAAGGCAATATGTGTAACTTAAACATTTGTACCCCCACAATATGCTGAAATAAAAAAAAATAAATAATTAAGATTGGGAATAAAAAAACAACACAAAACAGCAAGCTGTAAGTTTAAAAACTTAGAATTTTCTCCCCATTTATTACAGCTGTAGACAGGCAGGACACATCCATAAAAGAAAGGAAAAGTGCTCAAGTAATGGAAGAGAGTTACCTAGTCTGGAAGATATCACTTTTTTTCTTGCTAACATTAGGATGTTCTTTTTAAAAAAATGTTTCTAAGGAACTGCCTAAGCTTTCATAAGTATTTGCAGGCATTCTAGGGAACTCAAAGAAAGTTGATCTTGAGAGTTTAATTCTTGCAGTTTCTGCACTGTATGAGATGTTTAATAGCAGTTAGGAACGGGAATAAAAATAAGGAAAACAGGTGTGTGTGTGTATAGATATACATATATATATGTGTGTGTGTGTGTGTGTGTGTGTGTGTATCTAAGACAGAAAGATTACTCTATAAAGACTGAATTTGGGGCAACCAGAAAAAAGAATTTACTGACCAAGGAATGACAGTATAGACCAGACCAGCAGAGGATACAAAAGCAAAGAGAAGGCTTCAAAAATGAGTGAAGAAGCAAATTGGATAAGGACAGATATACCACTCATATTAATATTTCTGACTAATATTTCCCCAGTTTACAAGCATGTTGGTGCTGGTAGTTAATACCAGAATCACACTCTGGTAATAACTTTATATTAGCCAGAACTTAAAGACTATGAGTGTGAGGACTTATGGGTTAGCCATTGCAAGCTATATGTAGTATATTTCATATATGTTGAAATGTTTTAATTTAATGGTTTTATTTTTTAAATCTTGCATTATAGAACCCTTTCTCAGATCATTAAAAGTAGTTTTTAAACCAGGGGAACCAGAATTACATATATTCAAAACTTAAGCTTTACAGTCTGGTTTCCTCACAGGGAACACCTGGTTTTTCAATAGCTAGAACTTGATTTGGTACCTACCATAACGTTGCATACAGAGGAACTTATTGCTTAAAATAAATAAGTGAGTAAGTGAATGAAAAAATGTTTTTAAAATTTCAGAATGCTAATTTACTTCAAATATGTTACTAATGTAAGACATCAAGAAAAATCCAAAATGATAATTTTGACACAAATCTGTCAATGCTAGGAAGATGACAGTGTTATGGATGTTGCAAGTGCCTTCATAACATTACATTTCTTTATTATCCAGGGCCCACTGATTTGTACAAGAGATAAAATTTTTCCATCTGTTTATGTCAATAAACATAGTGCACAAAATATGCATTTACTCAAATTACTAACGTCTATGTTACAGCAATATTAATATTATAGCTTAAAGATACACCCATTCTAGAATCCCCATTCTATTGCCTCATCCTCATGAAATGTGATGTTGATTCTTGATGTCCTTGAGTCACTGGAATGCTGTGGGGCGGGTCATAGTTTTGTATGTATGCCCTTCTAAAACATGGGCAAATTGTCCAGATGCAGGGACTCTCTTAACAGTGAGAGAATGATACAAATAAAGATAACAAAAATTTGTTTACCTAATGGTTTCTTTTTGAAATATATATATTTTGAGAGCAGCTGCTCAAACATATCATTTCTTAAATTGTATTCCTCTTAATTAAATAAAAAATTAATACAAGATAATTTTTAGTCACAAAATAAGAAAAAATACCATGCAATTCTCTGAGATTTTTCATTTGACTTACTTATTTCTTAAATTCAAATAATTATTGAAGTTGAATTCAATATAAGTTGCTCATATATTTACTTTTTAAAAACCCTAACCTTACTGAAGAATTTCTGAATGGCAATTTGGATTTCTACTCGCTATATCTCTGCAACTAAAGTCCCTCCCACGAAATTTGAAATGAGGATCTGGAGAGAAACAAAATTCATTTTATTATAAATTAAATATTTCATGGGCTGCTCATGGCTAAATTGAACTAAATCTTATCTAATTCTTACATGTAATCTTAACAACCAAAATTTCTTGCTAAAGAATTTGAAGAGATTAAAAACTAAAGGTAAGAAATTGATAAACATATTTTGCATCAAATTGAAAATACCTCTTTGGTGTTCAGTTTCCTGATATAAATATTATTGTTAAAATTATAATTATTATGTGCACTGTTTTACAATCCAGAAGGCAATTCTTGATTACAGGGCATAAATTTTAACAAAAACTGTTGAATCTATTTAGATCTGCATGCTCTGTAAGCATTCTAGAAACCATTTCTTTTACATCATACATTATAGATATAGGTGGATTTTTTTAAAGAAAAGTTAATTTTTTCTTTCTTCTCTATTTAATGAAAGAGTCAGGAAATTAGAATGCACCATTTTGGAATCCTTCATTTGAGAGAGAAAAGCTAAGTGTATATAACTTGAGCTCTTTGAGGAATTTGCATTGGAATTATAAATTGTTATATTAAAGAAACTGAATTCTATAGCGATAGGCTCTCATAAAATGAAAGAGAGTATTTTAGGAAAGCTCTCACCTTCAAATGCATTAAACTGTTTATGGATGCTACTCCTTAAGGAATGACTCAAACATTTTTTAATCAAGATGTACCTAACACTTCAAAAGCATGAATCAAATTTGAATTTATGAACAATGTAGGATTATAAAGAAATGCCCACTCATTCTTCTCCCTAAACATCAGCAACATTTAAAAATGGCAATTCCAATTATATATAAAACTTTTCCTGGCTTTTGAAATCATAAGTGATATCACGATCATCTAATTTTCAACAGGGCATTGTGTTCTTTTCCATACCTTTTACTTAACCTTGTGATCCTACTTAGTTGTGCACCTGTCTCATCCTGTCTTAGGTATTATACTGCACTTCCGTACAGAGGAGGAGTAGCATTCATCTTTTTTAATACCTCATGGTGTGTGTCAGTGTCCTACCTACAGGGAATGCTCAATAACTGTTTCTGGCATCAAAGACTGAAGGAAAATATTATCGAAATTCAGACTGCTGCCCTGGAGAAATTGGAATGTAACTCCCTGGTAATAATCCTCTACATCTAAAGTAGGTTTTGAAGCAAAATAACTACTTGACTAGGAGGAATCCAAACAGAAATGTAATGCCATTGACCTCCAAAAGAGCTGTGTGTGGGGGCGCGCACGTGTGCATGCGTGTGTATTTATAAGAGTGCCAGACTCAACTGGGGAGCATTTCTTTTTGCACATACAAGTAAATGAACCATTCTCTCCACTCGGAGTTCCTAGTATGTTGAGAAGTTGAGGAAGGCAGGTGGTGAAAAATCAGAATACGTATATTTTGAAAAAGTTCCCTGGATGAGTCTAATGTCCATTATTACTTCTTTCCTTTGTTTAGAGCTACTCTCATAGAATTCTGATGTATTATTAATTAAAATATGAGATAATATTTCTCATATGAAGAATTAATTGAATGCAGATTGTCTAAAAGTAATCTATTTTTTCCTATGGATCTTGGTGACCTTGCTCAACAATGCAAATTCTCAGTGTGTACTAATAGAGTTACATCCTTGATGCGTACAATGATACGTAAACATATGTTATTAAAGTCACATGCAACATTTGTATTTGTATTCCTCAATTGTCAATGCACTCTTGGCCATAAATTATACAGGGTAGGCCCATCAGAACAGATATGGTAAGAAATCACAGGAGAGCACCAAATTACTGTAACACCGATTATCAAATTAAAAAACTAAAAATATTTTTTAAACATAAAAATTTTAATAATGCAAAGAAAACTATATGACTCCAAATAATAATGTGAAAATAATGGTAATATAAACTTTGACTTCAAATATGAATGAAATTTTTGTCATATTATCCCATTAATTTACTTACTTGAAAACTTTAGTGTATAATTTCAAAACTTCTTTTTCCAACTTTTGTGACTGTAAAATATCTGTTCAAGATACTTATAATCATGAAGTCAGTCAAAGAAATAGTCAAGAAAACAGAAGGGAATTTGAACATATGAATTAACTACTACTCTTCAGAGACTACGCTAGGTGCTTTGAAATGCTATACCTCATGTAATCCTACCAACAACCCTCAGAGATAAGTAGTACAAATCCATTTTACAGATGAGAAAGCTAAGGATCTGGGGAGTTAGCAGACTGTTAAGTTCATTGACTTAATGCCACAGAGTCAAGATTGAAAACCAAGTCTGAATGCTCAAAAATTCATATCCTTTCCATTATTACCATATATTCGAGGTTTGCAAATGATAGCCCATAGGCTAAATCCGTCCTGCCTTAGCCTGAACTTGTAACCAAAATGTTTATAACCCCATAATATCCTGAAATAAAAAAAATAATAAATAAAAAAATACAAAAGAATACTATTTCCTAACACATAAAAATTATACGATATGCAAATTTCAGTGTCTATAAATAAAGCATTATTGAAACACAACCACATCCATTCAGTTAAGTGTTGTCTATGGCTCTTTTCATGCTACATCAGAACTGAATAGTTGTAACAGAGATTCTGTTGCCTGCAGAGATGAACTATCTGGCTCCTTACAGAAAAACTCTACAGACCCCAGATGTGTGTTGTCGGTTCTTCCTTCATGCATGTCTATGGCTATAGACATGGTCTAAATATAAAGTAGGTCTACAGAAAAAATAAAATGAAGAAAGTGTGGTTCCAAAAATACTGACGAGTAATATTTTTAAAGAGCAATAATGCATCAAAAGGACAACTCACTCTGCATTTTTCTTTCCACACAATTTAGAATTCATTGGTTTGAAAGCTTCCTTGAAGGTTCGCAGCACTTAATACACGCATGCATTAGACTTCCCAAGTTTACTTGGCCTGAGTGTTGTGAAAAACATCTTGGAGGCAATTTATCACCTAAGAATTTGTCACTGATTAACCCTTTTCTAGATGTGTCATAGAGCAGTAAAGTGAAGTCAATGGTGATAATTCTGACAAGGTATTTTTCCACCAAGTTGCACAGAATCTGCCAGCTGGGGCTAAAAGGATTTGTAGTCTCTGTCACAGCGTGTCCCTTCCTGAGGCTCAACTCCAAACCCCATCCAACCCCCAGCAACCGGGTTTTGTGGAGTCTGAAACCTATGCAATTTGAGGGTCTCTCTTAAGAAAAAGAATACAAAAACTACAAATGCAAAATTAGACATACGGCCTTGGAAGGAACCCAGACAAGTGACAGGTCCTTAGATTTAAGCTTCTTTAGTCTCGGGAGAATTATCTATTGCACCAGCAGAAAGGAGAGAGGGTGGAGGCCTCAGGGGGAGGGTGTGGTTTGCATGTGCTTGCCATGCAAAAATGCAAATTTAATAGATTCCATTTTAAAGCAAAGTTTCCATATTTCGGTAGCATCTTGAATTAGGAATGTACCTTTCATATAACTTTAATGCCTTTAGCAGATAAAGTCTTGCTAGATTTTCCTTATTTTCTCAGAAAAAAAGATCCAGCTGAGGAACAAACACCTACACTAGCCCACAAAAGAGATGTCGGCAGAAGTGTGATTCTTCCGAGTTACACTTCAGTCCACTCCTGCTCTGCTTTCTTCCAGTTCCTTTTGAGGTTTAAATTCAAAACTAGCAACTAGAGCAGCCACATGCTCTCTTCTCGGCTCACTGTGTGTCCAAAGCTTCAGAGAAGCAGCCCAGTCCCCCGGCAGCCGGACTCTACTCACCCACTTCAGAACAAGTGCCAGCAATTCCAGGAAACAGTGGCTAGCCTCTTTTTTCTACTCACTTCCAAATTTTTTCTTCACTGTTTTCACCTTTGATTCCAGATTTCTTCCAAACACAAGAAGATTTTTCTTGTGGGCTGTAATTGACTAGACTCTAAGGACTGGAACCAGCATAAAACAGGAAAGGTGTGACCAGACGGGAGGAAAGTATGAGTTAGTTCTAGGTCTCGGTCAAAGCCACATCTGAAAAAGCACCAGAGTTGGAAGGTCTGAAGTAAATGGCCCCGGTGATTATCCCGCTGACAGAAGTGGTCACTGTTACCACCAGGACAGAAGATGAAGGGCTTTTGCTGACTACATGCCTTTGAGTAAGGCAAACGCTTTCAAATGTCAAAGGGAAGCATGGAATGAAAGAAAGATGCAGGCTGAAGACGTGATGGGAATTCAGTCTGAATACCAGTTTCTTTACCTACCAGCTATTTAAGCTCTCAAAGATCAGATTTCTTTAAATCTATAAAACATGGGTAATTATTCCTCTCACAGGTGGGTGTTATTAATCAGAAATGAAACAAAGGATTCGAAGGGTTGAATACCACTGCTGGCACACATATTGGAGGGCGTTAGGCACCAGTGGCTTCACAATGTTACCTTTCCTTAGGAACCACTCCAATCAGAGTTACTCAGAATTTCCAAGGTTCCTGACATGCTTCCCAAGCCCAGTCCCAAACACCCTGCCCAAAGTTGTCCTGGAGACTTGCCAGACTCTCCGGATTTGGAACTGAGCTAAATATTTTTCATTTTCACCTTCGACTCAGAAGCTTTCTTAATCCTCTCTGCCCTGCTCAGAGCTCTGCTGGTGGCTGCATCTCTCAGGTTCCCTTGGTTGTTGACATGTAGTAGACATCAGTAGGAGACTGCTGGGTGGGAGGAGAGAGATACCTGGTACTTATGCCCCCGGCTCTCTTCTGCCCAGCCCACAGCTCCTGCTGGGGAACCCCTCTGCAGCTGCTGCAGAGCCCTCCAGGCTCCAGAAGGCACAGTATTTCCTGCCTTTGCCCCTTGAACGGCTTCAGCTGCTGTTCTCTGGACACCTCACTCGATACCCATTTTTCTTCTTTTAAGTAGTCTCTTCATTACTGCCCACAATTCTTTTAAGTAGTTCCTTCATTAAATTACCTTCATTCAAGCCATGTGTATTAAATTCCTCTATTTGGGATCCTACTTGACATAGATTCTACATCTAAAAGAGCTGGGGCTTTGATTGTTTGTAGTCTATAGTAAGCAAGATTGTATTCTGGTAAATTTGTCCATAATGCAGTTGTTTTATAACAAAGTAACCCGTCACTGTTGATCAGAAACTGTTCCCTTCTTTCTCTACACCAAGATTTTCAGGGGGAAAAAATCCAATCAGCTAGGAGTCATGAGGAAAGAAATAGGACACCCTTTTAAGTTGTTGAACCAACAGGGATCCTCGCCAGGGTCGTGGATGTTCCAGCCACATCCTACTGTCTTGGGAAATCTTATCTTGTAGGAATAAGGTTTATACTTCATATTCATTGACACACCTACTTAATTATACATAATGTATTAAAAACAATCTATCTTTCATTCACTTGACTATATACATCATTACTTTTAGGCTTGTCAGCAAATTCAATTTATTTACATATTAATTTAATAAAGTTATTTTGAATTTCGTAGATGTTGAAATAATTGACATATAGACATTAGAAATCTTATTTTAACCTTAAGCCTCATTTGAAATGTCATTTATATTTTATGGAAATGAGGACTCAATGATCATAATTCTTACTATTTCCATACATATTAGGAAATAAGAAATGTTAAGAAAGCTAAAAGAAAAGATATGCTCATAGACATATAGTTTATAATTTCAGGAAGCGAGTCTAATATCTAACATGACAAAAAGGTAGAGAATGTAGTCAAGTGCTTTTATCATCTCTATTCCCTATGATACTAATACATGTCAAGTAATTTAAATTCAAATAAAAAAAAGTTTGCAACTTCCAGAACAATAATTAATGAGCACTCTATTGGTAGCTGCTAGGAACACCAAAAATATTGTTTCAAGATTTAGATTCAGAAGAGGAGAAATCATTTTGAGCTTAGGTTCTAATTTAGTCATTTTTCTTATTCAAATTCTTCCTTTGTCAACCTCTTCCAGTAGTCTAACATAAGTGCACACTGGCAGGCTTCCTGTGCTTTTATGTGCCTTTCAGAGATGAGCAGGGAGGCAAGAGGAAAGAGCCAGTACATATACAAAGCCACCAGTCCAGTGTCAAATAAAGGAAAAGATTTGGGACTTCCAAAGAAGGGGTGATGCTTCTGTTGAGACCACTGCACCGTCCAAGTGCCATCAATAGACACTGCAGCTCTGGATCTGAGAGTAGTTTTCTACCGTGTTCCCTTGGAGTACATCCCTGCAGAAATGTAGCTGTGCACAATAGTGCTGACCACATAGTGGAGGAGAGAACAACTATGTCATCAAGGATGTCAACAAATTTTTCTGTAGGGGAATGTCTGGAGAAATCAGAATCAAGGAATATGGAAGAGATTTTTTTCTTATACATAGAGTAGAGCAAATAAGAAAATAATGTATAATAGGGCCTATTGCTCATGCCCTGGTCTCAAGACTATGACTACATTTGTTGCTGTCATACCCCATATAGATACTGTAACCATAAGTATTGAATTGAATTGAATACTTTCGATTGTAAAACTTCTGTGGACTTTCTTTTCAGTATGTCTCTGTTTACAGCTGTACAATATTTCAATGACTGCTAAATTAAAAATTGTGGCAGAATGTTTTGCTAATGTTCTATTAATAGACGTCTGATTAAGCCAAATAGTTATCACTATTGGTTATAAATGTTGGCATAACACAGAGTTTGTGAAATGACTTGATTTCTAGCCCACTGACAGAGTTCGTACAGTTTTAACAGTTAGGCCTTGATTTAAAAATGGAGGGATCTCAGATAATTTGGATTTTTTTTTTTATAGAAGATCAGAGAATCTCACAACACAGAGTCTCCATTCTTGTGAGACAGCAATCAGCTTAAGAGGCGTGGGAGCCACCACTCCCCCTTCTCGAAAGACTCTTTTCTTTGCTTTTTGTAATACTGCAAATTCTTTGTTTTCCTCTTAATTCACTGATGGTTCCTCCCGCATCATTTTGTCAACTTCCTCCAGCTTTAAGTATTGGAATTCATCAGGACTCAGTTCTAGGTCCCATTGAAAGTTCTTTTTCTTACTTCAAATGTTCTCCCTAGGTGGAGCTGGGTCACTCATACAGTATATATTATACATCATATACAGTTGTCCCTCTGACACTTTTCAAGACCCCTAGTGGATGCCTAAATTCACAGATAGTAGCAAACCTGATTACCATCAATTAGAACACGTTTGTATTCATGTCTTCCACCCACAAATTTAAGATCTTTTCCATCTTAACTAAGCACTTATCATGCACTGTGGCCATAACTTTTGCAGTTTGAGGTGTGACAGCAAAGACAACATAAATTTCTTTTTCCTTCTCAGTTTCACAGATAAAAGATTCATTCTCACCATGGATCTTAGCAACCTCGGCACAAGAACAAGATATTTTTTTATGTCTTATTCAGTCAAGAACTTTCACCTTTTCACTGAAAGGAAAAGTGCTTTATGGTTTCTCTTTGGCATTCTGAATTGCCAGCATCGCTACTCTGGCACTTTCGGGCCATTATGAAATAAAATAAGGATTCCTTAAACACAAGCACTGATCACTGAGAGGACATATTTCATCGCAGTACTCAGAAGAGTGCACAATTTACAACTTCTGAGTTGTTTATTTCTGGAATTTTTAATTTAATATTTTCTGATCACAGTTGCCCCTGGATAACTGAAACCGTGGAAAGTGAAACCACAGATAAAGGGGCACTACCCCGTGTGTGTGTGTGTGTGTGTGTGTGTGTGTGTGTGTGTGTGTTTGCGTGTGTGGACAACCCACAAAGGTCTATTTCCAAAACAGTCTGTTTCCACTGTTCCCTTTGCTCTCTCTTTTTCTTGTACGGTTGCCCTCATTTTGTTTCTTTTCCTTTTTCTTTTATTTTAATAGATTTAGGGGTACAAGCTGAATTCCTTTCCAGGTATATATTGTATAGTGGTGAAGTCTGGACTTGAATGAATCACACCACTGCCTGTTACCCACTGTCTGGAAGATTCTTCCTCTGTTCCTTTCCCTTTTTCCTACCTATCTTTCAAGTTTCTCTTTGTAGCTAGATTTTATTCATTTGCAAAAATTTCCCTGACCTCAGATAAGAGTATATCCTTCTATTATCTACTTTTACAATAGCTTAAATTTCTCCTTTGCAGCACTTACCAGAACCATTAACAAATCATTTGTGTAAATTATTTGCTTAATATCCATTTTAATATGCACTGTAAAGTATATTCGGGCAGCTCTTTGTGTTTTCACTATGTGTCTTTGAATTTAGCACACTATTTGACACATAATGTGATCATAATAAATATTTATTGATTTTGACATTAAGCTATTCTTGACATAAGTATTAGAATAAAAGTTATATGAGATCTTTTAACTTGCCTTTGAGAAATTAAAAAACCTCTCTTCCCTAATCAAACTTAAGGATACAACAGATAATTTTAAATGAGTGGGCTGGTGAAGTAATTATGGACCAAGCCTAGTGACGTTATTGCACTGCCTCATACATAACACACTATTTAGCCTGAAAAAGTTAAACACACGATATCCTAAAGATTAAATTATCATAGACTCAATAAACATTCCAAATCTCTGGGCAATCATTATAAAGCACTAGTCACTAGCAGTTTCTGAATTAATAATTATTTTTAATTGATATTTTTCCCAATAAATAGAAACATATTTTGAATGTATATAGTAGCCAAGTTTATATCAAGCAGTGTTTAGGTAAATCCCAAATATTTTATATCTTTTTTAACATGAAATAAATTGAATATGTTCAATATTTTTCACCATTATCCTCACAATGCATATGATTCACCAAACACATCCATACTCAGGCCAATCAAGTGCCCCAAATTATTTATTGCAAGAAGCAGGATAAACATAAATTCATGCTTGCATATAGTTATTTGTTGATGATTGAGAACTGACGATCTGGGGGCTTCTTAAAAAATACAGCATAGAGCAAGAAAGTTTGGCATCTTGAGTTAACTGTTGACCTGAAAGCTGTCATCTCTTTTCTGCTTTTGCCTAAAGACCTGGAACACTAGCATGTTCACTTGGCCAAAGACAGATGGCTGCCCACACATTCTCCCCAGGCTTAACACTTGTCCTCCAAATACCAACCACCCAAGAAGTTTGGCCCACCATCTGTGAATCTGAGGCTTCTTCCTCACTGTATGAATTTTATGATAAATGACTGAGTGACTTTATACTGTACATTCTGGAATGGTTCTTTTCTGGTATGTAAGCACTGCAGGCCACCATCTGTACTAGTCAGGGTGGGCTGTGTCAGGCTGCAGTAACAAGCACTACCCTATTCTCAGTGGCTTAACACATACATACTAAAGATCTTTGTATCTCACTCAACTCAAATGCCCAAATGGAGCATTAGACTTCAGCTCATTGTTGTTATTCAGGGCCCCAGGCTCGTGGAGGCTCCATCACAGCACTGGCCACTATAATCACTGCACCAGGGAAGGAAAGTTTAGAGTCAGCTGCCTATAGTTAAATACTTCTACCAGAAACTTCTGGTAGCGCACTTCACTTCTGCTCTTATTTCATTGGCCACAGCAGGTCAATAGTGGTGTCTAACTAACTTCAATTGTGGTAGGCAATGGGGTGGGAAGTGATAAAGTGCAATTTAACCATGTGCCCAGAAAGAGAACTGGTATATTGGTGAACATCCCTCTGAAGAATAGTGGGAAAAGCAGCATTGTGTAGTTTAAAAATCAAACTGATCAGAAATTACATATTACACTTCTTTTAGACTTTCAAAACAAAATGGCTCTGTGTGATATCCTGCAACTTCCTTGCCTCTCTCACTGTTTCCGAAAAGTTTCTATTTAACATCATTAATGACAAGAGTAACATAATTCAGACACAGTCCTACAATGCTCAGTCCATAAAACCAAAAAGCCCGCCATGTCTATAGGTCTTTGCTGAATAAAGTTGATTCTCTGTACCCAAAGCTGTCATGCTTTTTGAAGGCAAATTTTCTCAGGAATTCTACAGAGGAAACTATACAGCTTGGGATTTGTAAGCAATTTGTTTTATTTTAAACATTCGTATATCAAGGAAGCAGAGAAGCAGAACCACAATGAGTAGTATAACGTAAGGCATTTATTATAGGGGTTGACCATACACATCGTATTTGTTAAACAAGCTCTGTACCCAAAGCTGTCATGCTTTTTGAAGGCAAATTTTAGATGGATAAATGCATATACACATACACACACATATATATGCACACACACATACATAGATATATTAATAGCATGTGTATCTGTCTATGGTGAAAATTTTCTAAAGGTAAAAAGGAAAATCTGTTAGATTTCCACTATAACTATCTACTATCATTGTAATCTCCAAAGGATATGTTTGATTTTTTTAAAGCATATTTGTATAAATTTGAAAAGTTTCCAAATAATATATACTGGGATTTTAAAATTAACTTCCAAATATTTTCTAAACAACATATTTGTTAATGTTGGTATATGTGATTAGAATTTGGTCTCAGTACCTTCCTCTGAAGTCCAAATTTTATATTTTACAGGTGTCTCATATTTGTGAATGACATTTCTGCTCCATGCCAACCTTTTATCAAGGCATTTATAAATAATTTAAATGAATTACTTGTATCTTGATGTGAGATTACTAACAATTCATATGTTGTTATCAACTACATTTTAAAATAAATTTTATTTTCCTCCTTTTTGCTCTGCAAATGATTGCCACAGATACTTCCTACCCAGAAATGTGGTAACTAACCTCTGCTTAGTGCCCCTTTCTCTCTGACAAGGGAGCTTTGTGATCTGTTTCTTCCATGACACCACAACTCTTCTGCAGTAAATGTTCAAGATAAATCCAGGTTATAAAAGATATTGATATTTGACTATTGATGTTCCCTAAGTAATGCTGGTCAACATCTCTGTTGAAGACAGAGACATGAGAGGAGTTCTTTTAGTTTTTATCTTACTTTGTTTTGTTTTGTGGAGATGCAGATCATTGTTTTATTTTCTAAAACCTGGAAGCTAAAGAGAGAGTTACATATGTCTTCCGATTCATTTCCTGTGTAGATAATATTTGATCCACAGTGTAAGCTTCTCTTGTGGATATTTCCAATGTAATTATACAAAACACCTATTTTATATCTTTTTATATGACAATTGTTCCATCCCTTATGTACTTGAGTGTAGATGCACTTTTATATATTCACACGAAGCTTCCTTCATAACTCAAATAAAATGTCCTGCCTCACTAACATGTTGTGCTAGAAATTGTTACAACAAATCGAGTGTTGAATAATAATCCAGAGCTAAAGCAGTGGATCATGTGCACACAGGTAAATTCATGGTGCATTCCTCATCTCTCCATCCCATGTGGGGCTTTGAGAGAACAAAAAAAGATACAAAAGAGAGAAAAGTTCCTATGTAATCAATCAAAGTTACCAAGAAATTGTGTATTTTTTTCCCTGAATTCTTGGTTTATCATCTCTCCTCTTTTATTTCTGACCCTAATTCCATTCACCCCAAATTGACTTGAAAGTATGCAAGTTCACGTAAACTCTCTGTCGACATCACCAACATACAGAGGAAAAGAAAGGAGTCTGGAGAAAAAGCAACAATGATAAAAACTCTGCCTTCACAAGATGCTACAGGGATTTTGATAATATAAGATGACTGGAATTTTAATTAGGATTCTTGCTATTTTGAAGATTTCTATTGCTTTCTATGAATCCAAAATTCATAAAAGTAATAAAGAAGAGTACAAAATGTAACAGAATCTTTTTATATGCATAAAAAGAAATTATTATATTTTGACTTACAGTTTTAAAAATAAAAACACATTTAAGTCTTTCAAATGCCACCTTTCATTCTCCCTCCTCCAAATGGTATTTGCTATTGATTGCCAATTACATGACCATCCACCTTTCTTACTAAGAAAATACTAATTTCATGCAAGTGGCAATAAGACATAGCCCCAGTAGAGGAATGCCAATTAGCCTAAACCATCATGGTCAGCCCATTGCTTTTTGTCAGTGGTCTGGGGTGACCATAAGATGTTCATTCAAATCATTCATTCATCAAATATTTATTATTTATTTACTGTATGCCAAAAACTGTACACAGCAGTGGACAGGGCCATTGAATATCCTGGTCTTCATGAACCTCACATTCTAATGAGAAGAAAAAGGTAATAAAGAGGTAAAAGATATAGTGTTTCAGATGATGATAAATGCTGTGGGGAATAAATGAAGAGTGGGAGGGGAGTGCTAAGTAACAGAGGAGGGAGCTGATCTAAGACTTATTGTAGGTGAGGGGGAGCCATGAGGATATCTGAGAAAGAGAATTTCAGGAGGAAAAAATTCAGGAAAAGGCCCAGAGGCAAGAGCATGACCGGTATGTGGTAGGAGTTAGAAGTGAGTGTGGGAAGACCTGAACAAATGTAAGGATACATAGAAAAAAGTGAAGATGAAGAGATGACAGGTGCCAGATTGTGCAGAGATTTTGGCTATTTCTCTGGGCAAGATGGAAATCCACTGGAAGATTTTGGCAGAGAAGTAATATGATTTGACGTCAATTGCTAATGTTCACTTTGGCTGTGGAGATGAGAACAGACTCAGGAGGCAAGGCAAAGATGGGTAAAGGAATACAAATTACGAGGCTATTCCACTCATCTGTTTTAGAGAATTGGGTACCTTGGACCAGGGAGTAGTGAAGTGGTAAGAAATATTCTTGAAGTTAGAGCCAGCAGTACTTGTTTTTGAATTAAATGAGTGTTGTGAAAGGGAAGAGTCGGGAATAATTCTAAAGTTTTCAACTTGATCAACCAGAACTAAGAAGTGGACTTTTACAAAGATGGTGAAGTTCGGAAAGATCAGAATAGCACAATTTCAGTTTAGGTTATATTTCATTTGAGATGCTGGAAATGCCCACTATGCATCAATAAAGTGATATTTCAAAGGCCATCAGACATAAGTTTCAGACAAAAGGTCCTAGCTATACATATAAATTTGGGAGTCATTAATGAATGGATGATATAAAAAGCCATGAGACTGGATAAGATCACCAAGGGGATAAGTGTCAACACTGAGAGAAGTGGCACAAGAACAGAGCCTTGAAGCACTCCAGAAGTCATCTCTCAAAAGGTTGAGGAAGAGCCAGAAAAAGAAATTGAGAAGCAACCAAGAAAGGAGAGTATAGTGTCCAAAAAGCTGAAGGAAGGCATTATTTCAAGAAAATCGTGGCCAACTCTATCAGATGCTGCTGAAAGTTGATATAAAGACCTGAAATCAGCCATTGAATTTGGAAAATTGGCCATCCCTGGTCACCTCACAGAGGCCATTAGGTGAAGTGATAGGGAGAAAGCTTGGTTGAAAGGGGTTTATGAGAGAACACAGTAGAGGGATTGAATACAATAAAGATAACCAACAATCTCAGGCAGCTTCATTCTAAAAAGGAAAAGAGAAAAGATAAAGTAGTTATAGAGGAAGTAGGGTCAGGACAGTTGTTTTTTATGTTGTTTTTGTAAGATGACTATAACAATAGTATGTTTGCATGTCAATGGAAATGGTCTAAGGAGAGGGCAAAATTGATAATGTAGGAAATATGAGGAAGTATTTCTAGAATGGTGCCCTTGGATAGGCAGATGGGAAATATAAAAAGTGATTTTAGATAGTAGACGATTAGTTCATTTACAGTAACTGCCATATGAGTATATGAGCACAAATTCAAGTAGATGCATACATGTGTTCATGCCAACTATTAAGGTTGCTTTCATGAAAAAGAGGTCAGATAATATCTTTTCTCCAACCTAAAAATTTATAATAGCTGGAAATTTCACATAGAATCATACGGAATTCTTTAAATATTCCATGATTAAGACAATATGTATTTAATTCATGCTTTGCCCCACCTATTTTTCTAGGCACTGGAGATAGATCGGAGACTAGGTTCTTACTATTGTAAAAACAGGGACAAGCACAAAAATATCACAGGCCATGTGCCAAAGCCAGCTTTAACAGGTAAACCAGGAATCAAGTTCAGAGAGAACAGGCACCTGGCCCACCATTCTCTCAGCATCTATAGACAAGGGATGCAAGGGGCGTTTGAGGCCTTCTAGTGACTGATTTGAACCTAACATTTCAGATTCATCTCTCGTTCAGTTTTTGTACACATAATCAGCTTGAGTGACAGGAAATCTAACCACCCCCAGTACAAAACTACACCAACATTACCATATAAGTATATATATATATATATATGTATATGATTTTTTCACACTCTTTCCTCATCCTGTAATACCCTTTCTCTCCCCTCATAACTTACCTGTATTTTAACACCCTAAACAAATGCCACCACTTCAGCACCTTCCTTCAAATAAAATATATTATCTTTAGGTTTTCTTTATGTTAGTTATGATTGCACTTATCGTTTATTTCTCCCAAATTGAAATCATTGATTTAATAAACATTTTCAGCATGAAATATTGAGCAGGCACTGTACTAGGCACTGAGGTTACACAAAGAAAAGAAAGTCTCTTCACTCATTAAGGATTTTTTCACGTCCACTTTCCCCACAAATTGTCAACACCTGATTCTTCTTTGTATTTCCTAGCAAACATCCCAGAGCACCTTCAGCATGTGAACTATCAAAGCACATCTCAGTGTCTAGAGGTGGAGAAAGGGAACCTAAAAGATAATAAGTGCTATGTGTTAGACCGTATGTAACTAGATGCTTTACTATGATCCTCATACAATCATTCACATGAAATAATTTGGATAGTTTAGTAAAATTAGCCCACTGCTCTGAAAAGGTGGGCATTTAACATGAGTGGATTAGTAAAATGTGGTATATGTATACCATGGAGTACTATTCAGCTTTAAGAAACAATGGTGATATAGCACCTCTTGTATACTGCTGGATAGGGTTGGAATGCATTCTGCTAAGCGAAGTATCCCAAGAATGGAAAAACAAGCACCACATGTACTCACCATCAAATTGGTAGTAACTGAACAACACATAAGTGTACATATAAGAATAACATCTATTGGATGTCGGGTAGGGAGGGAGGGGGAAGGGGGAGGGGCGAGGGGGAGGAGGGGATGGATATATGCATACACAAAGAGTGCAATGCGCACCCT
>RJWJ010027025.1:0-22549 GCA_004363605.1 Indri indri
TACAGGCATGCGCCACCATGCCCGGCTAATTTTTTCTATATATATTTTTAGCTGTCCAATTAATTTCTTTCTATTTTTGGTAGAGACGGGGTCTCGCTCTTGCTCAGGCTGGTCTCGAACTCCTGAGCTCAGAACTATCCGCCCGCCTCGGCCTCCCAGAGTGCTAGGATTACAGGCGTGAGCCACCGCGCCCGGCCCGTGGTAAGCACTTTGTAATGGACATTGTGTGAAACTGTCCCATACACTGTAGATTGCCTAATACTCCCAGTCCACTAAATGCTATCAGTGACAACCAATAACCACACAAAATTCCCAAATGCCCGCAGGGATATAATGCCTACATTAAGAACCACTGGCTACCTGGGCATTGTCTTGGGGGGAAAAAAAGAACTACTGGATTCACAGATGGGAAATCCATCACTGAAGACAACCGTACCTCTCCCGCGGCCGTCGTTCTAGTTTTGGCTCATCCAGCTGACGTTGCAATTTCTCCTGTTCCTTCTGTAGTCGTTCTTCTACTTCTCTTTCTCTAGCAGCTGTGTCAACGGGCTTTGCCCCTCCAAAGATAGAAGCCGCTCGACTGGACTGGGAGGTGCTAGCAGAGGAATCATCTTCCTTAGGAGT
This sequence comes from Indri indri, assembly GCA_004363605.1. Classification (NCBI taxonomy): domain Eukaryota; kingdom Metazoa; phylum Chordata; class Mammalia; order Primates; family Indriidae; genus Indri; species Indri indri. Next base: position 625 of record RJWJ010027025.1, read on the forward strand.
ACTCCGAGGCTTTAGATTCAGTTTGGGTCTTTGGGGGGGACCTAAGTTAAATGAAACTCTAAGTAATAGTTTTCCAAATTGTCAGAAGCTGATGGCTGAGAGCCAGATTCCCAGACATAGAAAATGCTGTATGGGATTTAGGTTAGTGGCCTAGCCAATCCAGCAGAGAAGGTAGATGGGAGATCATTAAAGAATGGGTAGCTTAAACAAACAAGTCCAATTACTCTTTCCTCTACCACATCCACAATGCAGTACCAGACCATAAAGACTAAATATAGCAAAAATTTAAATGGTAAATTAATCATTTATGATGATTATTTTTACCTGGGAAGAAATTTTCGACCATGATTAAACTACTGGACGAAAGTATCTTGTTCAAAAATCTGGTCTGGTAGATAGGTGTCTTCAGTAGGTTAAGGAGGTTGTAACAATATGATAGGGAAGATTCTAGTTCTTATATTCTTGTCTCTGCATATAATATAAATTTGACATGTGATTCATAGGGCAATCATGCAACACTGAACATATGAATATAAATTCTAAGGGAGTCTGATCTCTTCCTTGATCCAAGTTGTCAGAACACTTTCAATATAAACCTAAGTGTTTTAAGGAAATTATAATTCTGAAAATCATTGCTTATACTAAATACTTTAGACATACAGAAGATACAGCAAATACAAAGAAAGCCCATGGGTACAACCACCTGGCTTAAGTAATGTTACCCTACAAAAGAGCTAACGCCTCCTGATGACATGCCCAGCTGTGCTCTGTCCTCTCACAAAAACTAGATGTGGACTGTTTATCATGCCCACACATGACAACTTTCACTACAACTGCATATATCTGCAAAGAGGGTATTGTTTAGCAAGATTTACATTTTCTATAATGGCTTTAAGGTGATATTTTATAGCTTCTGAGAATACTCCCACCTCAGCCTCCTGAGTAGATAGGAGTACAGGCACACACACTGCACTTGGCTAACATTTTTAATCTGTGTAACTTTGTTAAGGGGCCACTATCTTTACTTTTATAAGATAAAACAGGCTCACAAAGAGTAGTTCTCTTAAGACACATAGCTAACACTGGCTGGACCAGAAAATGAAATCCGTATTACTGAAGCGACTCTACTGGGAGCACTATAGTACACAATGTCTCCATCTTCTTTAAGAATGTCCACTTAAATACCCAGCCAATAATTTTACCAAGCAGCTGTATGTTAGATACTGTGCTAAGCCAGAAATAAGATGGTTTCTCCCTGCCTACAAGGAGCCCAATTTAGTGGGAGAGCTAGAGTAAAAAAAAGAATACAGTATGCTAAGTTCTACAAAACAGATTTATCCATATGAAAGACACAAGACTAGGGCTGTGTTTGGGGAAGCCTGCAAAGTGGTAACAATTGAGCAATCCTGAATGCTGAGCATGCATCCCACAGGTAGATGCAGAAGGGATGGGAGATAATGCTAAAGAAGTAAACTGCAGGGGAATAGCAAAGGCCCCTGCATGTCAGACGTATAGACACAGGGTTATCTTTCAGGCCATGGGGAGACTAGAAAGCTCTGAAGGAGGGGAATAATCCAATCAGATTTTGTTCCAGAAAGACAACTGGGACTAGTGTGAAGAATGGAGCGAGGCAGGGAAATCTGTTAGGAAGCAATTGCCAGTAATACGGGAACAGCAATGAGGCCTGAACAAAGGCAGCAGCAGTGACTCAGGACAAGGTGGGCAGATCTTAGAGGGAGCTGGTGGTAGGATGAACACGAGAAAAAATAAGGTGTACAGCTATTGGGGAAGGTAAGGAATGGTGTGAGAGAGGAAAAGGTCAGAAGTCAAGGAGGACTTGAGGCCCACCATCAAAGCTCCACTTTTCTCACGTGTAAAGTGGAGACGATAACTTTACCTACACCACATAGAATTCTAAGGATTAAACAACACAAGCACTCAGCTTACTACTGGTACGGAGTAAATGCTCAACAATGTTAGCTATTAGTTTTAGGATTCTTGAGAAAATAGATAATAATTTAAGAATGAATTAAAATTTATAATAAAAACCAAAACATTAAAACTTTTTTGTTTTGTTTTTGTTTGAGGAAGGAGGAAAGACTACTGCAGTACAATTTCCATACAATGCTGATGAATTCTGTCACCTCGTTGTGTTTTACTAGCTGTCCAGGTCTATCTTCCCTTCTGAGGAATTACGGGAAATGATGGATCTAAAACCCTTGGCACAAAATTCAAGACTAATACAGGGATGTTAGATAAAAGAAAAAAATTCTGGGCCAAGATATCTTAACCTTTTTAATGACATCACAAAATTTAGAACACAAATGGTGGTCATTTATTAGTAATTTCTTACAGGTCAGATCTGTAACAGTACATGTTTCATATGTTCTAGTATTAGAGGCATAGTTTTAGAACAGGTACACTGAAATCTCACAATTAATGAACCAATTATTGTGGTATAAGGGCACTGAAATCAGCAACACTTGGTCTTTAACTCCATAGTACCAATTACTGGCCAGGGAACTGTGTTCAATCTGAGTTCATTTCCTTAACTTGAAAAACGGGGCTAACATCACTTATTTTAAATGTAATTTATTCAATGAGATCATGCCATAAGACTGTTTGGCAATTCTTTTTTCCATTTCTACTGTTTATTCAATAAATTTCACGGAAAAATCTACATGCTAGCATATAAGATGAAAAGAACTAGACTCTGATTTATTTCTATTAAAGTCATTCTTAGTCAATGCTCTTTGGACTATGCTCTGCTGCTGCTTTACAACGTGAAAATTGTGCCCACTTCAGGGGTTTGAAACACAACTGCAAATTTTCCATGGTTTTCCCAGTGTCTGCTCCATTAAGTAAGCAAAAGAAAAGGATTACCTCTATCATCACGCCTATAATCATCCCGAGAGTAATCATCTCTGGAGCTCCATGATCTGTCATCCCGTCTGTCATATCGGTCTTCATAGCGGTCCCCACCTCCTCTGTAGTCATCATCTCTGCGGTACCCACTACCAAATGCTCTTCTGCCACTGCCTATCCTGGAATCATAGCCTGTAAACATACCCCCAATTGTGATCACCACACTGAATGGAAAAAAAGGAGTTCTTTAAAGAAAGCAACTTAATTGTCTTTTATAATTACCTCTATCGTAGTCTCTGCTACCTCGGTCATCATAGCGATCCCGGCCCCCATATCGATCCATGTCCCGGCGTGGGCCATCACGATACCCGTCCCGATACCCATCACGATACCGATCTGAATCATAACGATCTCGATACTCTAGAGAAAAAAGAGACAGGTAACATTACTCTCTCTTCTTTGACACCATTAATAGAAAGAAACATGGTAACCCATTAGATCAATTTGGTATCAAGAGTTCCTATTCACTACTGTCTCAGTTTTTAAACAAATGAATCATTTTTGCCCCTAGTGGAATTATTTATGTTGTTATTTTTCACTATTTATCTGATTTCTTTAAAAAATTTCCCTGGTGAAATAAATGCTGCTGGGCTAGCAATTCTGGGAGGAATATATAATCTCTATATATTCCATAATGAATTTCCAGAAGGATAACAATTTAAATACCAAAAAATGTGAGCACGAAACACTGTAAGAATATAGTTGGAATCTTCTATGCTTGATACCAAAGAACTAAAGACCACTTAAAAAAGTTTAGGATGGGAAAATACATGTACCACCAATCTGAAAGGCAAACAAAATGGGAAAAATATATGCAACGTATGACTAGGGGTTAATTAACTGTTACTTAAGTAAAAGAAACTAAAACTAATAGGACATCGTTTTCTATCACCAAAAGGGCGAAGATTAAAATAAATGATAACATTTAGTGTTGGCAAAGTTTAGGGGCATAAGTCAATTCCTGTACTGCTGATCAGAGTTTAAAATAGTACAAACACTCTGAAAAGTTATATTAGAACTATACATTAAAAGGTTTAAAGTTGGCCACGCACAGTGGTTCACTCCTGTAATCCTAGCACTTCAGGAGGTTGAGGCAGGAAAATCGCTTTAACCCAGGAGTTTGAGGTTGTAGTGAGCTATGATGGTGCCACTGCACTCTAGAGCTGGGGCAACAAAGTGAGACTCTGTCTCAAAAAAAAAAAAAAAAAAAAAAGTTTAAAATCATGTATATCCTCTGGGCCAACAACTTAATTTCTAGGAATTTGTCCTAAGGCAGTTAACTGGACCTATGATAAAGACAAATGTACAAGGACATTCGCTGCAATGTCTATGTTACAAACTATATTTTACACACACGTGTGCCTATCAGAGGCCCTCTAAATACCAGAAATCTGTATAGAGAAAAGGAGGGGCTCAGGTGGCAAACTGAGAATAGTGAAGTCATTTATAAAAGGTGTAGCTGCTATTTAGCTCCAGCTGACTGTTCCGAGGATCTTCCAATTTTCTAAGAGAAGTTGGAAACCCAAATTTGTATTCAATTTCTAAATATGAACCAATTTAAAAAACCTACAAATGTTTTGAGGGCTAATTATGTGTGTAGGCCAAACAGATTTTGTTTGTGACTGCTGCCTTTTGTAAATGATGATTTCATTTTGGAAACCATATCATTTTTTCTGTGACCAGACATAACATTCCCTGGCATTTTAAACTTTATATAAATTAAAGGACATGATAATGTCAATAAAATCATTATATACAGGAAATAATCTAAAACAGAACACAAAACCCAAAATTCATCCATGTGTTTATTATTTTGAAATGTGTTTTTAATTTCTGGAAAGGCAGATGAACTCTGTACTTATTAAAATCATAGTAAGTACTCCCTGAAAAAACAGATTTATAGTGACAAAAAGAAGCACAATGGTATGCTATTACTGAAATTTTATAGTAATATTTAGTACAATATCCCCCCGCCCCCAAGATTTCTTTTTTTGGCCTAATGCCTGGGATAGGAGTCTCTGATCTCTTGGCATAGTCTAGGATCTTTAACTCAGGTTAACTGAGTTGATTTGGGGGCAGCTTTGGATAACAACAGCACACTCACTCTTTCTTGTTATTCATCCTGCTTGCTCTAAATTCAAGGTTTCAGGTGAGAAAATAGTCATGTCCCTTGACTCAAAACAGGACCCTTGCTTGGTCTGATTGTCTGCTTTTTCTTTCAAGAGCCATTTCTTCCTGTTAACAACAGAATCTCTTGCATAAATGCTGAAGTATCTTGGGTAGTTCTTCCCAGGCTTTGTTGGGTCACAAAGACATGAAAAGTCAGCTATAAATTTGCTGATTTATTCTTTCTGACTTGTGCCCCATTCTTTCTTCCTTCTTCTACATCTCATTAGGATAAAGAGGACTCTCCTCTAATAGAATTATATCTCTTACTGCTTCCCCACTTATATTTGGTATGGAACTCACTAAGTATCTCACAGAATTAAAATATTTACAAACTTAAGTTGTTCTTTCCATTTCTTTTTACTTGAATATTTCAAACATACAGGAAAATAAAGCAATTACAGCAAACTTATGAACCCACTACTTAGGTTTAGTGGATGTCAGTATTTTGCCATGTTTATTTCAGTTTTTTATTTAAAGGAAGTATGTTACATATGTAACAGGATTCTCCCAATCTCCACATATAATCATGAGGGTGGTTACATTACCATGCATGTATCTTTAAAATTTTACAACTTATGCATTAACACTATTCTTTTCTAATTTTTACACAAATTTGTCTTTCACCCTTAACATGACAGGTTTTGAATTTTATCCATGTTGTTACATGTATGTTATGCTATAAAGGATTTCATTATATAAACAAACCACTACTTAACTCATTTACTCAACAGTAGGTTCTTTCCATTTGAAAAAACATTACAGTGTTGAGTCTTTTTTCATATATTTTAATAAAGTTGCATAATTTTCCTCATAAAGGTTTTACAAACCTTTTGTTACATTTAGGTGATGTTTGTAGAAGTTGTAATTAATTCATTCCTACTCCTATCCCACGACATTCCCATTTTCCATCTATCCCCACCTGTACTATATTTTATTTATTCAGTCTCTTTCCCCATTGTAATGTATGCTCAACGAGGACAGGATTTTCTGTCTGTTTTTGTTCACTACTACATCATGAGCCCAGACAGTGTCTTGCACATTACGGACACTTAGTATTTATTTATTTTTTTGAGGCAGGGTCTCGCTCTGTTGCCCCAGCTAGAGTGCAGTTGTGTCATCATAGCTCACTGCAACCTCAAAACTCCAAGGCTCAAATGATCCTCCTGCCTCAGCTTCCTGAGTAGCTGGGACTACAGGTGCCTGCCACCATGCCCCGGTAATTTTTTCCCCCCATTTTTGTAGAGACAAGGTCTTGCTGTTGCCCAGGCTGCTCTCAAACTCCTGGCCTCAAGTGATCCTCCCGAGCTGGCCTCCCAAAGTGGTTGGATTACAGGCCTGAGCCACCGTGCCCGGCCTGTTGTATTTCTTTATAAACAATTGTCTCCAGGCTGGGTGTGGTGGCTCATGCCTGTAATCTTAGCTACTTGGGAGGCTGAGGCAGGAGAATCACTTGAGCCCAGGAGTTCGAGGTTGCTGTGAGCTAGGCTGACACCACAGCACTTTACTCAGGGCAGCGGATTAAGACTCTGTCTCAAAAACAAACAAACAAACAAACAAACAAACAAAACCAATTGTCTCCAAAAAATGGGGAGAGAAATATCTGTCCTTTTAATTCTTTGGTCAGTTTTTTTAAAATTATGAATTTACCAAATTCTTTTTCTCCATCTATCAATTCTTTTGAATATTTTCTACATATACTACTTTCTCCCCTCTGTCTGTTAATGTGACCATCTATATAATACATCTGTCCTATTACTAAATAACCCCCAGAGCACAAAAGAAACTACCTTCATAAAAACGAACTTACTGTCTCCAAAGCTATCATCACCTCTTCTAGGCGGGTAGTCATCAAAGGTGTCTGTGGCAGGACGGGCTCTCCAGTCTGTATCTGTTTTGTCAGACTCCCGGTTTCTATCCCGGCCAAAAGAACGATCATCCCTGTCTAAAGTTGTATTAAAACAAACAAACAAACAAATATAAGTTAGCTCATAAAAACTTTGCCCAATATTTCTCAAACACATAGAAACCCCCCCTCATTTTAACCATATTCTCTCTTACAGCACATTGTTGTCACGAAGTTGCCCCAGGCCCCATAAAGAACCCTCTGCAACCCAACCAGGTGATTCTTTTCCTCGCGTTTATTTCTATTAGTTTAATGCTTATCTCATATTCTGTATAGGCCAGGAGTCCCTGAAACATACATGAATTAGGTATCTCTTGTGCCTAAGGTGCTGCTAGGTAGTTAATATATTTAATATTTATCTAGATTGATCAGGGCTTTTCAATCTCGACACTTCTAACATTTTGGGCTGGATAACTGTTTGTTGTGGGTAGAGTGGGCAGGGCTGTCCTACCCATTTAGGATTAACTCCTGCATCCTACTGATTAGATGTCAGCAGTACTCCCTCCAGTTGTGACAACCCAAAATGTCTGCAAAAACTGCCAAAAGTCCTGTGGGGCAAAACTGGTTGAGAACTGTCACTCTACCCACCACTACCTCTATTAAAATTTTCTGGGAAAGGATACCTCTGCTTTGTCATCCTAGGATCATTACCAAACAAATTTCTACCAGTTTTCTTACCTTTATCCTGAGCTTGATCAGCAACATCGACTCGAATTCTCCTGTTACCTAGAGACTGAAAGCATAGGACCATATTAACCAACCTTTTACCTCATTATGCACACACCCCTTGAATGAGTGGGCACAGCAGAAGCACTGGGGGAAGGAAGATAAAGAAAAAAGACTTCCCACATTGTTTATCGGTTAAAATAAACAAAACCAGCAAAAAATTAATTTAATTAAAAACAAATAATTTTTTAAAAAAGACTGTAATTTAGCCAACACTCCAATTTATTGGCTAAAGAATCCTTTATAAAAATTTGAAAACGCTTTCCCTCTTTGCCCTTCCTTTCGCTTGCCCTGCTGCGACAATGGGTCCAGTCGTCATCTGTGGCGTGTGTACCATGCTCGGTAAACCTATTATCTTGCTCTTGCCTTATAATCCTATCTTTCTCTCCTCAATAAACCTCATTTTCGTGCTTGCCTAAAAAAAAGAAAGACTTGAAAATGGAAATAGCCCCATGGAATTAACAAATCTAAGTTAGCCTTACATGAATATCAGGTCAGTTACCTCATTATTTTTATAAAACCATATTTTGCAGAACGGAATTAAGTTTTTACCTATCCAAGGCAACTTGTTAAGTCTAATAAACTAAAATTAATTCCCTGACAATTAGCTAAATAAAAGGGGTGGCTGGTGCCACAGTATTTATTCAAACATTTATAGAAGCCAGGTGCACTGGCACATTCCTGTAATCCCAGCTACTTGGGAGGCTGAGGCAGGGGGAGTGCTTTAGCCCAGGAGTATGAGTCCTGCCTGGGCAACACAGTGAGACTTCAACTCTCAAAAAAATTTTTTTTACACAGCCCCTATTATGCACCAGCAAAACTGTATAAAGTATCCTCTGTGTGTAGCCTCTGGTTCTTTCACTCACTATCTGGATAAATCAGTTCCTCTAGGGAAACCCTCCGATTTCCCTTTCCTACACCATTATTTATATACTTTGAACCCAATTAATTCTACTGCTGATTTTTTCTCATTTCACAGTAGAATCTAAAGTTGAAGAAGGGTAACAATGAATTTTAGTTAAAAACACCCAAAATTATATTACATACCACTATAATGAAATCTCTAAATAATAAAGTAACTCCTAAATACAGACCATGAGAATATGTTAATAATTAATCTAGCAAACAACAAGTAACAATTGCATGGTATTCTTTTTCTTATCCAGACTGAGTGAAGTTAAAGACTAGTAATGTCAATAAAACCAAACAACTCTGGAGAAACCTTAGCTTTTCATATGCATTTAACTATATATGAATTTTTATTCATATTTGACATTGCTTTCAGATTATCATTATGTTCACTCAACAATAAGATAGCAAAAATATCTGTAAGAGGTGTTGATTTCAATCATGTCAAATGGCAGAATTATGGCACAAATAACACTAGAAATCACCTTATCAAGAAACAATGGGGAGATTTCTGGAGTTAAAGGAAGAAAAAAAGCTTTTTTTCTTCCAGATATAAGCCTCTTCTGTCTCTGGACAGGAAAACATTTATGGGCAATGTCAAAAAGCAGAAGGACTGAATGTTTACTGTCATTTTCCTATAAAACATTCCTAGTGGGAAATGCTTCCAAATCCTCTTGAATGATCAAAAATACCACTACAACAGTTCCCTGAAGGTAGGGCGAGATGGCTCATGCCTGTAATCTTAGCACTCTGGGAGGCTGAGGTGGGAGGACTGCTTGAGTTTAAGAGTTCGAGACCAGCTTGAGCAAGAGCGAGACCCAGTCTGCACTAAAAACAGAAAAAATTAGCTGGGGATGGTGGCACAAGCCTGTAGTCCCAGCTACCCGGGAGGCTGAGGCAAGAGGATTGCTTGAGACCAGGAGTTTGAGGTTGCTGTGAGCTAGGCTGACACCATGGCACTCTAGCCTACGCAACAGAGCGGGACTATAAAAAAAGAAAAAGTTCCCTGAAAATGAGATAATGCCTTTTAACACTATCTGTGAGTGAACTAATATAAGATTTTATTTTAGACATGGTGTGTGGTGGATTTCTTCCACAATTTTCCACCTAAGCACCTCCCTGAATTATTGGGGACTACTGAATTTGCTAAGTGTGACTTGCTAGATGTTGGATGTTAAGTGATACATTGTTAAACAACCCAGGCCTTCCTTTGTAAACACTACAGGAATCTTTGAAATAGCTACTCACCCAAACTAAAAGATAACCAGTTTGATTGATAAACATGAGATCTGCAAACTCCCGCCCCCCCTCAACCCTTCACCCTTATTTTCTTTACCTCTTCATTGAGACTCAGGGCACTGAGCAGGGAATCCAGGTCCTCAAACTCAGCATAACCAAAACCTTTCAACCTCTCTGGATTGCTGGGTTCACGGGGTAACCGCACTGCACTGATCTGAAGAAACAAAAGAAGTTTCCCAATGTTCTTTTCATTTGCCTTTTTTTTTAAACCACAAAAACATCCTTGTGTATGCAATGAATTTCTGTGAAGAATACACAAGAACCTGGTTGTCTCCAGGAAGAAAACTGATACAAAGGGAGAGAACAGAGACTTTGCTATATGCCCTATTATACACCTTTTGAATTTTGAACCATATGAATTTAACTGTAAAATAAAAACATGAATTCAGTGTATTCCTCTGAATACCTCTGACTTTGCTTCAGTCTGTATTACATTTCTAATTGTTTTTTCAATTAAGAGCAGCTGCCCATTCCACAATTAGTTTATGTTAGTCACTACCCTCAATAATTGCCTAAAAAACTTTTACTTACATTTAATCCTCTAAAGAATTCCTTAATCGACTCTTCTGTCACATCATAGGGCAGGTTCCCTAGAAAAGCAGTATAGGGTGGCGATTTGGGAAGACGGCTCCGGTCGATATTGGGTTCCCGAGCAGCCCGTGGAGCAGTGGGAAGGATGGAACGGTCAATTGGAGGTGCCCTATACACATCATCGTCATTACTGTGCCAAGTGGTTGAAACTAGGATAGAGGAGAGGAGATAAGAAATTAGAGAAAACCTCTCTTACTACTGTCCTAGAACTAGAGGGCCCATGTTAACTGTGAAGTATTAAACACATTGTATCCGGAAAGCAACAGAACAAAAGAAGGTGGGAGGAGTTTGGTGGTAAGGGTGCTTTACATTCCACCACAAAAGAAGCTGTGGTTTAAAAAAAAAAAAAAAAGGTGCATTATAAAGAGAAAATGCTTCTGAAATGTTAGGTACTTTATATTCATTATATCCCATCTTTGCAACAATCCTGTGAGTTTGTTCCCCATTCTACAGAAAAGGAAACTCAGATTTCAGACAGTAATTTGCCCAAGGTCACAGAGCAACAGCTAGGATTCAAACCTCTGTCCCTCTCACTCCGTATGTGTTTAACTATTACTGACAACTCTTATATTCCTACTGTTGGTCTGGAGAGTTATTTTCTTCATAGTTTATTGTCCCTTAAAAAAAAGCCAAACAAAAATCTTTCCCTACAGCTCTGTCCATGAATTTGTACTTCAGATACCAACACTTACAGAAAGTACAACTTATAAAATTTCCTGTTTTCAGGAATTACGAAAATAGGTCACAAAAGTATTCTTTCAGTCTGCAATAAAATTTTGTAGAAAAAAATGATGGTGACCAGATTTATATCATACTTGATAATTATAAAAAATAGCTCCTGATTATTCCTGGCACAGAGCTTCCTGGCATTATCCCTGAAGGCATAGCTTGTCCAAATGACACCCAATGACTCTTCTGTATTTTCCACTATAATTATTGTTACCATTCCTTTTCCTCATATCCTTTTTTTTTTTTTGATGGGGTCTCACTCTGTTGTCCAGGCTAAAGTGCAGTGGCACAATCATAGCTCACTGCAACCTGGAACTGCTGGGCTTAAGAGATCCTCCTGCCTCAGCCTCCTGAGTAACTAGGAGTACAGGCAGGAGCCACCATGCCCAGATAATTTTTATTTTTTGTAGAGACAGGGTCTCACTTGTTGCCCAGACTGGTCTCAAACTCCTGGCCTCAAGCAATCCTTCCCCGCTTGGCCTCTGAAAGTACTGGGATTATAGGCATGAGCCACCACACCTGGCCCCTCACACCATTTTCATTTACCCAGGAACACCCTGACTTCATACCAATAACTATTAGAACTAATTATTCCTAGGCTCCGAGTAAATGCAGTTTACAGACTATATTGCAGTTATCACTTTATGAGAATACCACAGAATCTTAGACTTAAAGGAATTTAAAAAATAATCTACTCTTTATTTTTAAAAGGGAGAAAATGATGCCTAAAAGGATGGTAACTTGAGAAAAGTCTGTTAATGCAAGAGCGTGAACTAGGAAAGCTCCCTATTGCAAAGTCTGATAGCCTAAACCTCAGATTAACCATAAGATTATATAAAATACATAGGATTTCAGGTGTTACAAAATGACTAAGTTATTTTCAAATCACACAAGATGTGAATTATTACAGACTAGCTTTGTCTAGAAGATAATTAAAATTCCAAATATGACAACAAATAAAAGAAAAAATTACCATCTCCTTCCAGGTCATCTGTTTCATCAGCCCAGCTGACTGGTTTGGGGACATAGGTGCTTCCTCCACCAGTCCCCCCATCCTCAGCCAGAAAGTCTGTCAGGGAGATAGTCTTCCCCTTCTTATTCTTCTTTTTTGCTGTTTTAAGAAGACAAGGGAAATATTTATTAATACTCAGGTATTTACAGTGCTTTATGATGTAATATTGTTAAATATATTGATAAAGCAACAAAAAGACCCATCAAAGGATTGGATTATGGCGCTTTTATATTGAAGGGATACTGTGCACACAAACAAGGAGAAAGTACAATGTAATGCACAGAAAGAAGAATTCAATAGTAAGTGAAAAAATTTAAAAGTTTCAGAATACATATTATGAGTAATGTATGAAAAATGGTCTAGAGGGATGTTCAACAGTCTCTCTGGGAAGTATAACTGGAGTATTATTTCTTACCATGTTCACTTATTTATCACTTCAGACTTCTAATTTAGCAACTACTTTGGTTTTTTTTGAGACAGGGTCTTACTCTGTTGCCCAGGCTAGAGTGCAGTGGCATCATTATGCCTCACTACAACCTCGAACCATTGGTCTCAAGCAGAAACTACTTTTGTTCAATAAGTACATTCATTGCTCCTTGGATACAAAAATAAGTAAGATGAAATTCCTATCCCGTAACATATTCTGTATGGCACTTTTGAGGATTATTTGATACTTGCAAAATAACCATGTGAGGAAGGAACCATAACTATCAATTTACAGAGAAGGAAACAAGTCTCGGAAAGGTTAAATGAGACATCAGATGTCTCTAAAGTTACAGAGACATCAGTTCGTTGAGCTAGAATTAAAACCCAGGTTTTTTTATGCCAAGCCTAGGGGTCTTTCTATATACCACAGGGATCCCTGCCTCTAAGTAGCTTATTATTAGTTCTATGGCAGGTTACCATACCAGGTAAAATGTACTCAATGTTATTTGAAAGCCTTTGGATGTTAAGACTCATATACTCTAGATTTCTCTTCCCTCTAGAAAAAATTTTATCTCCTTCCCTACCTTAATACTGCATACGAAGATATGATACTAAAAGGAAAATACAAGACCTTAACATCCAACATATTCAAATGTTTTCTGTGGTTATGAAATATTTAGTAATCTCCAAACGGCTCCATTTAGTAGACTGACACTGGCTCTCTCTATCCAGTCCTCAGAACTTCTGAGATGCCACCAATCAAAAGCTAATTCAGAACAGAATGGACTTAGTGAAGTTCTAGAACTGGCCCAACAGCAGCCACTACATGATTAAAAAAGCAAATAGCTTTGCTGTAACAAAGATCAGCTTCATGGCTTTTATTAATCATGAATTTCCTCCATGTTCCAATTCTCACCTAATTCTTAATCCTAGAGGACTAAATATCTATAACTTGATGCACACCACTTGCTTAAACTTAAGGTTGCTCTCTCATTTGGTATCTTTCTTTTAAAGCTCAACTTTCAGGAAATAAAGGTGATGCATTTGCTATCAATGTTACACATAGTCTTCTGGACACAATAAGAACCTGGATTACGGTTTCAATGTGCAAACCAGATGAACCTGGCTGCAATAACACAAATAAAAGATGGCCATGAATGTGATGTTTGCCTATTTCTCTCAAGTAATTTAACACTAATCTGGCTCCAAAAACAACATTTATGATCAACCAGATCACATTTTGAATCTGTTCTACAGCTCTGAAAGAAAACAGTTATGCTGAGATTGGGTCCTATAGCACTGAAATTGCCCAAGCCCATACACAAAGTTCTAGGAGAAATTTTAATAAGCTAATTTGAACAACAAAGTAGAACACTTATTGTGTATAGGCTTGTTTTAGTATTTTTCCTATCCTTTAATTCAAAAATAGTGTCTGGGATTAGTATGATGCTAGCTAGAGATCCTTACCCTCATGAGGCTTAATCTAGTATCATCAGTTTATATCCAATTATTAACCTATCTTGCCAGTGGGGGAATAAAAATAGAACTGACCGGTGGTGGGTACAAATAATGAGGTCAAGTTCAACATAAGAATGTGAATAAGGTATCCCTTTCCTCCTTATTCTAGGTACATAGCTCATAACAAAACAGTACAATCTGGAATTAACCTGCCCTTTGGTCTGATTTGGCTTAAATCAACTTTGTAGATCAGGGTTTTTCAACTCTCACTCCTTGACTCTTTTGACAAACAAAAGTCTCACTCTTCTTTAATGTTATTTGAAATTTCAAAACAAATTAAAGGTGTCTAAAAAATATTAAAGCACTGTTAATTTTAGAATGTCTTTTCAAATCATACATCTCCCCTTCCTCTCTGATTGTCACCTTCTCAACAACCGTCTAGTTGAGAAATCATTGATCATTGTTGGATGAGTCTCCAAAAACAGGCTGAAGTTCCTTCACAAGATTGCTAACATTTAAATCTAGCAGCAGCATTGAATCAGTCACAACACAACATAAGCAGGTTTAAAGGAACTAGCCCTTGAAAAGCAAAATCAATAAATCTAAAGTGGGTGCCAGTGTTTGTTCCACTCTGTCTCATTCCAATAACTGAAAGATGTTATCTGAATCTGCCATGCCCTTTGCTCCTCCAATACCTAGGCCCATTACAAGTTTAGGGTTTCAACAACATTCCCTCTGCTTTATAAGTAAAGCATTGTTTAATGCTCCAGGTTTATCAATCCCTTACCAATTCTTTAATTCGCTGGTTCAATTCTTTAATTTTCTCTAAATCACATGTAAATTGGTTAAAAAGTTAACAAATCACCTAACAAAACAAAATGTATCCCAATTATTTATACAGAAGGGGGAGACTAAGGGGGGAACCACATACTGCAAGCTCTTTACATATCCATATAGGATAAATAAAAGATCTTGAAAAGTAAGCATCTTTTCAAATTTTCTTTAAGTCTACAAGTCCTTAAACAAGAGACAATACATTTGTGGTTTTCTTAATAGATAAACAGGATTTGTTATAATAGATATAAAAATAAATACAACTAATTAGCTTAATTCTTAAGTCAGGGTTTCTCTATTTCAGCACTATTGACATTTTAGCTTGGGTAATTTCTTGTCATGGGGGACTGTCCCATGCATTGCAGGATGTTTGGCAGTATCTCTGACTTCTACTTATTAGATGCCAGTAGCAATCCCCCCAGCCCTCTCTCACTGTGACAACCAAAAATGCCTCCAGGCATTGCCAGATGTCCCTCGGGTGGAGAGTTTTGGGATGATAAAATTGCTCCTCAGTTGAAAACCACTGTCTTAAGTAATGCTTTCATTCAATAAATAAAAGGACAACTAAAGAAGAAATGTTAGTCCTATATAAAGTATACTAGCAGAAAAGTGACTGCAATAAACTGAATCTTCACTTATTAGGCTGTGGCAGATATAAAATATGCTTCCTCTATTTTCCTCCTCAGAATGTTTTCCTGTTATTACTCTACTTTATTAGTAATAAAAGCACCAGATGACAGATATTGGAAATGATAACATCTATAGACTAGCAGCTACTTCTTTATTTCCAAACAGAGGATGCCTTATAATACTATAAGCAACGAAGCTTACTTGTTGTAAAATGCAGCCCTATTTCTGCATCCTCCTTAAATGAGTATTTCTTATCTGGGAAGGGAAATTCCCAAAGCATTTAATGTTCAGATGAGGCTTTGGCAAAAATTAAGTTTCTTAATTTTAGATATTGTCAGCGTAAGTTCCACTTATTTTATGGGGTTATCAACTCTTCTGAATGTTTTAGTAAGTGAACTAAAAAAGTCAGAGAAGTACAACTTGTACAGGAATGTTCATAGCAGCATTACTCACAACAGCCAAAAAGGGGGAAACAATCCAATGCCCATGAACTGAAACGGATAAATGAAATGTAGTTTATTCTTATAATGGAGTATCATTTGACAATAAAAAAGGAACAAGTACTGATATATCCTACAATATGGATGAACCCTGAAAACATTATGTTGAGTGAAAGAAGCTTGTCATAAAAGACCATGGTGTTATATGATACCATTTATACAGAATGTTTGAAATAGGCAACTCCATAGAAACAGTAGATTATAGTGGTTCGGGGGAAGGGGAAGTGGTTATTAACGGGTAAGCTGTTTTTTGGGGGGTGATGAAAATGTTCTGAAATTAGTGCTGATGGTTGAACATCTCTGTGAATACACAAGTCACCAAGCCGTATACTTTAAAAGGGAAAATTTTGTAGTATATGAATTATATCTGAATAAATCTTATTAAAAGTGAGTCCTGTCAAATTCTCTGGAAAAACTACTTTAATGATTAACAAGTGTTTCCACAATCGACAACATTATCATCCCACCCAAATAACAGTGCCTAAAATTAGATAAATTATATCACTGTTTAGAGCCTGCCCATGAAAAGACATTTCATACATTATCATAACGTTGGGGGCTTCACCTTTACCACACTACATAGATGCACCTTGACTTATGGGGCTAGGTCATGATAAAGCCATCGTAAGTGGAAAAATCTTAGGTCGAAAATACATTTAATAGCCCAATAAACCCACTGTAAAGTCAAAAATCCTACATCAAATAAATCATTGTAAGTTGGGGATTATCTATGTAAGTTTAGCACACTAAAGATTAAGTCAGGAGTAATTAATAAGCTCCATCATACTAACCCCTGTGTTCAGTTACTTCATCTTGACACAGTATGAGAAACACTGCCATACTGTCTTTTCCTTACTCCTCCAGGTACACTCAATTTGACCATTTACGTAATAAAACAAAGTAAGTACCCAATGCACACCATGTTAACCATTACACAAACTGGTTAGAGCATCTCAGTAAGAGAGCTATAAAAACTCAGCCAAACCTCTTGCTTTGGGCACTTGCCCACCATTAGAACCTTAACAATAGCTATTACAAATCTAAGAAACTCACTTCTGTGTCCATACTCATAAATGTACATGTGCATACCTACAAATAAGCATTTAAAACAAAATGCCATACTCCAGTCCATTCTTTCCCCCACCATCATGAAAAAGGAATAAATTCTGTGATATTTTGAGACTAATAAAAAGTAGTAGGGTATTCTACCTCAAACTATATACATGGCTTGTGAATTAGAGCTCAAAGTTGTTATTAAAATATATATATTTGTATAAATGAACATACCTGTTTTTTTCAATGACATTACTTAGAAACACTGTTTTACTTTGACACTACTCTTTGTATTTGAACTTTTGTAAGGAGTTTTAGTCCTGGCATTCTGAATCTGGGTATCCTTTGCCCAGAATAACAAATACGTGGCATAAGATGGGATTTGAATATAGGTAATTTGTGACAACATATGATGGCAACCCTTGAAAGCATTTCTTAACTATGAGGGTCCACACTGTATAAAAACCACCACTGGACACCATCTGCTCCCCGTAAAAATAAGATGTCACACATGATGGCGTTTGAAAGTGTTACACAAACGAAAGGCATATGCACAAGCTTACATACACTATTTCCAATTTTAAAGCATTTTAAACGTTAACCTGTATCAACTACATTTGATTCCCTGTAAGTTAAGGGGAGAGCAGATAACATTAACACTATGACCACTTCACAGATGAGGAAACTGGGACTCAAGAGGTAACTGGCTTATAACAAGTTTACTTAAACAGTCACAATGAAAATTTAAGAAAAATGAAAACCTCTTATTTCTAAGGAGTATTCTTTTTAATAAGTGAACCAAGGAATTAAGTGCCCCGGCTCAATCGAGTTTCCTAGGAATTCAAATTATCCTTATTCTAGTCAGTTCTGACACATTTTCAGTTCTTGGTCAATATTGGGTCACATTAGAAACTAGTATTGCTGCAAAGAATTTTTTGATCTAATTTGACAGTAAAAGAGACCTATGAAGTAGTATCATGTATTTTCACCAAGAAAACATAAGGTCCATTTCCAACATCTGGGAATACTGGTTACTGAACAGAGTCAATATGATCAGAAAAGATTCAAAGAGGGGGAAGAAATTTGATAAATTCCAAATTCATCCAGGGCACACTGTAAGATGTAACCTTGTGCTCAGATACGGGCACCAACTAAAAAGACTGACTGAACTGAATTAAAGGAGATACAGGTTTTCAAGAGGGTAGAGAAAATATGGAAGAACAAGAGAAGGGGACATCACTGATTTAACCAGCCTGGATTTCACTCAACTTGGTAAAAGGAAGGACATGGATTGCTATCATGTCTTCCACGTCTAAAAATTTCACAAAAGCTAAAGAGAAAAGACTTTTCACTAAATTGTCAAGGTGGCAAATGCAGGCAAATAAGTACTTTATGCAATGATTAGCTTAAAATATGAAATGTTTTTTTCTCCTGTGGGCTAGCACATTCCTATGTATATTTTAAGCTAATCATCAAACTGAGGATGGCACCTTGGTACTTCCAAGTTGGTAAAGGAGAAGAGTCAGGATTTCAAAGATTTCCACCTTGCTCTGCCACCTGCAAGCACTGTGACCTTAAATAATTTTCCTCAGCTGAGAAATACCACCATCTCCCTACGTTACCTCAGAGAATCAAATGAGACAACGTACACAAAAGTGCTCGATCAACTGTCAAATACTACACCACTGAAAGGTGTTCAAATGCACCTCAATTCCTTCAACATGTTCCAAAGACAACCATAACCCTTAGTTTCCTTGTAATGATAGAGATGAATTCCTGGGGTGTGACATGGACGTCCAGAGGTAGAAGTTCAAAAAATGTTTTGCAGAATGCAAGGTCATGCCAGAAAAAAGAAACTTATCCTAAAAAGTAAAATCAATGCTACAAGATGTTACACAGGTCACCGCTGCTCTTATATGTCCATTACAAATACAAGTAGACTTGCATGGCCCTGATATTCCCCTCCAAACAAGTCTAAAGAAGAAGCAAACTCCAGCCACTAGTGAGCATTATTTTAACAGCAACTCCCAGTAGTTGTAGTTATCTTGGGGGGTGGGGGAGAGCTGAACCCTACCATTGAAGCTATCAAAATTCAACCAAAATAGAAGTTCCGTAAGAGCAGGGAACTTAGCATATAGTTTGCTCTAAGTAAAAAATGTTCACTGAACAGGAAAAAAAAAAAAAAAAAGGTCAAGAAGGATGTCTGGGTGCCCACCTCGGCTTCTCCAACACGTGGGCGCGTGAGTTCCCCACCCCCATCTAAGTCTAATAATTCCAAACTTCAAACTTAACACTTGTACCTTGGAAGAGTATATGGCCCAAGTCACACTCTCAAAAGCGAAGAGCATAAAACATAAAAGGACATAAAAGAGCGCCCAACACAAGGCGCAAAAAAGCTTTCCATCTGGGTTCCAGCGCATGCTTTTAAGGCACACCCGTCTCCACTCCCCTGGTCTCTCCTACAGCGCACGCGCATCGCTGCCTTCTCCCGCCCCTACACCGACTCGCGCTCGCGTTCTAACTGCCCCCCCCCTTTATTCCCCTGCCCCCACTCCTGTCTGCAACGGCCTCGCGCCTCGGAGACCTTAATGTGCACTCGTCCGCGCGCCAACTGCCTCCTTCCTTTCTCCACGCGGGCACACTGCTTCACGTCTATGAAAAGGCCTCGCGCCTCCCGCAGGTCTTTCTGCGCCTCCTCCTCACTCCGATTCAAGCCAGAGTCCACCATTATTGCCTACTCCAACCTCGCGCATACGGGGTGAAAGGGGTGTGAGGGGGAGGGGAAGGACACCTTCCCCTCCCCCCCCAAACATCCCGAGGCGATAACCTAACATGGCCACACCGCCAGCCTGCCGCACTCCCCAGGTCGGAAGGGGACCGATGCTGCCCACTCCCCGACTCCAGGGAATCAGTGGATCAGGCTCGGAGGGTGGTTTCGGAGCCCGGTCCTTGGCCGCGCTCAGCCGCTCGCTCACCTGAGGCCGCCATGTTGGGAGAGGGAGAGAGAACGCAAAGGACCCGGATGAAGCAATCACGTGATTATAGCGGGCGCGTCGGACCAGGAGACGCGAAACTGGGAAGGGGCGGGGAGGTGAGGAAGGAGACAGGAGGCGGGGCGGCGCTGCTCTAGGTTCGTAAAGCAGCGCAGGGAGGTGGCGCGGCGTCCGATGGGAAGACCTGTGCGACATGTGGCCAAAGGGGTGGGGCCTGGGCTGTCGCGAAACTCCTCGCGCTTTACGTAGGGGTGCGCGCGGACTTGGGCCGCGCCTGGGGCGGGGTCTCGTGATGCGCAGTTTTCCTGCTAGTGGGGGAAGCGGGAAGTGGGTGCTTTTGCTGGTCCCACTTTTCCTGCTTGGGCTCGAGGTGGGCTGGGAAAGTGGGTATTCTGAGTTTCGGGTTTTTTTGTGTTTTGTTTTATTTTGGAGACAGGGTCATGCTCTGTTGCCTGCGCTTGAGTGCGGTGGCATCATCATAGTTAACATCAACCATCCTCCTGCCTCAGCCTCCCAAGTACCTGGGACTACTGGCGAGCGCCACCACGCCAGGCTTATTTTTGTGTTTTTTGTAGAGACGGGCTTCTCGCTCTTGCTCAGGCTGGTCACCAACTCCTGGCCTCAAATCGTGCTCCTACCTTGGCCTCCCAAAGTGCTAGGATTATAGGCGCGAGTCACCGTGCCCGGCCTTAGTTTCTTTTTTAATCACCTGTGTTGCAGAAGGGGGGAAAAAAAACCACAACTTTTTTGTAAAGGCAGAATAAACCCGGCGTGTAAGAATGGTTTTAATTAGGCGTGTTCAGAAAGAACGAGAGGGTAACATATTGAACACTTAATTGCCATGGGCTTTTGCCTAATTCAATGCTCTAATTTACTGACTAGGTTTAGTCAAACTCAGGCCCTTATGATTTCAGAGCCGAGGCTATCTAGCTAATGCTCCATTTCATTCATTTAAATGAAGACTTTTGTTGAGCACCAATGCTGTGCCAGGCACTGTTATAGACACTTGTGGGTAAAACACAAAGCAAAATTGCCCCAAAGGAGATTGTATTCTAATGAGGGAAGGACAGCAACGAATAAATAAAATATTGGAAATAATAAGCAGCAGATAACTAAAGGTGATACAATAAAAGGTGATTGGGTGCAACTTTAGATTGTCTGATCAAAGAAGGCCTCTGGGGGGAGTGACATTTAGACTGAGATCTAAATTACAAGCAGCCAGCAGCCCTGGGAATGTTTTCCAAAGAGGTTTAGGAGAAGACTGGATGCACAGCTGGAGTAAAGGCTCCAGGGCTGGAACATCTTTGCAAGTTGAGGAATTTATAGGTGGGTTGCTGGGAGTATGGTGTGGGAGGGGGAAGAGTGGTACAAAATGAAGTTTGAGAGATAATGTTACAGCAAGTGTTAACAGCAGGTGGTCCCAAGGACAAACCGAGCGGCACACGGAGAGTCGGAAAACCAAAGTTTATTCACTGGAGGGCTCAGAGGGGCCTCGCCACCAAATTCTGAGCCATGTCTACCCGATTTTTCCGGCTTTTATTTTTTTTTTTATTTTTATTTTTTTTAATTTTTTTATTGTTTGTTGTTTATAGGGGTACAGGTGTTTGGGTTACGTATGATGCCCTTGCCCCCGCTTCCCTCCAAGTCCCAGTCCCAAGCATGTCCATCTCTCGGAGGGTGCGCATTGCACCCTTTGTGTATGCATATATCCGTCCCCTCCTCCCCCTCGCCCCTCCCCCTTCCCCCCTCCCTCCCTACCCGACATCCA